>WSYH01002875.1:38741-64127 GCA_036426205.1 Ascaphus truei | reverse complement strand
GTATAGGAAAAATAGGGTCGCTGGCTCCCTGTATAGGAAAAATAGGGTCGCTGGCTCCCGTACAGGAAGTTGCAACGTTCTCACACGAAGATGTTGCAACTTTCTTTTGACTGACAAGAGTGAGACCTCACGCTGCATCCACTGTGCCCATGTTGGGTAAACCTGCTTAACGATCGGGAAACCGGGGGAGGTGCCCCGGGGGCGGGCGGGGGCGGGGGAGGTGCCCCCGGGGGCGGAGGGAGGTGCCCCCGGGGGCGGGGGGAGCACGAAAACTCAAGGGATTTAAAAAGAAATGTCAAAAATGATATATTGCTACAGTCTGTAACAGCTGCTATTAACCCATTACACAAGTCACTGCCATTAGGTTTCTTTTGGATTTGAGGGGAGCTGTCTCTTTTTTTTCAGGGGCGGGGGGTTTGAGTGGGGCTGTCTCTTTTTTTCAGGAGGGATGGGGGGGGGGGGGGGGTTGGGTGGGGCTGTCTCTTTTTGAGGTTTGAGGGGGGCTGTGTCTTTGAGTGTGGTGTGCAGAAGTATTAATACTCCATGCCTTTGTACAGTGCAGCATCACAAAAGGAGTTTATATTACAACACAATTCTCTCCCCACAATTAGATCACCTTTATTATCCAAGTAACATGGGCCTTTCATTGTTACCACATCTTCATTTATCCAAGGCCTGAATTATGTATAGTACAATGTCAATGCAATAATGTGAATTCCTCCCCCCCCCCCCCATACGTAATGAAGCAGTAATATTAGAAACATTTCTTAACAAGGATGTCAGTTTTATCGTGTATTCCAGCAAAAATTAAAAATCACTTGCGCTTTGCCCCGCTGATTCATTGTGTCTGCAAATGCCTCGGCGGAATTAAAGCACTACAAGACGTGATTGCCGCTACATAATTCAGTCTGGCGTCTCTGAACTCTCCTCCTCAAAGTTATTTTAGTTAAAACAGAGTTGATGCATCTTCCCGTGATGCACAATTCCCCCCCCCCCCCTTCATTTGCAATTAAAGCACTATTTGCAGAGTTATGGTTTTAGGAAATTGCACAGCATCACCATCTCCGCAGCCGCGACCTTTAAGCTTTCTGAGCCGCGACCCCGGAGACGCGGCGAACCTCCTCGCTGCATCTGCAGAAACATTTTTTCCTCTTGGGTCTAATAAAAAAAAAAAAATTATTAATATTATCTGCCCCGGCCACACAATTTTTTTGCTGCGTTTGTTAATCATGTAGCTACATTTCTTTAACACTTGGAGAAAAGCTCGATTTCAAATCGCAGAAGATGTCGTTCGTGGTGCTTTTTGCCGTCAGCCTACGTTTGAACACCAGCTCTTAAATGATAAAACAGTAACAAATGGCAGAGCCTGTGTTATACATGGTCATTTCAATAATAAAAGGAAGCATCGCCAGATTGTGAATAGTTTGTTTGAAATATGAGGGATAAACCATATCAATTCTGTTTGGCTTTTTTTTTCTATGAAGTATTTTAATTTTTAATTTTCGTGTGCATTTTCAGCTGAATATGGCTTTTCCGAGAGAGACCTCGAAAGCACAAGAGGCAACTTACTGCGTGTCGACCGGCTCGGAGCCCGCACCGAAAAATCGGCTAAGGAAGGGACCCCGGAAACCCGTGGCCATTTAATTTCAGATACCGAAGATTGCGAAAGAAAAGAACAAAGTTTTCACTCCGAAATAGATCTGGACCTCGACGGGAGTCTAGCAGACTCGGAGCCCAAGAAAACCACTAAACAAGTTGACTCCAGTCAGTGGTTGGACAAGCAACTCGATGATCCATCAACTTCAAAAGTCCGGTCACATTTGAAAGAAAGAGAAGCCCTAAAAACAGATATCGATGATCAGTATGATAAAGAGAACTCTTTGCTGGAAGAGAGCCAGGTGGCACCAGGTGGTGAAGGTGATTTGACGCCCGGGGTGTCCAAAAAACGAATGCGAAGAAGCTTTCAACGGGTCAATGAGTGGTTGTCGAAAGCAGATGGGACCTCAAACTCTTCTCCATGGGATGACTATTCTCTGTCTGATGTATTTCCCTTGGAAGAGGAGGATGTATCTGACCAGGGTTCTTGTACATCGGATGGAACTGAAATAATGCCAAAACTTAACCAAGAGTTTGTGCCGTGTGAGCCAGAGAAGACGGCCAAATCGACATTCAATATCGAGGACCAGATATTTGGCAAAGTGTACAAGCGAGAAAGGAAGTCCAACCCACATCAGAACAGGGCGTGCGTTACTAATGGTCACACTGATCACGGGGCTGTAGAGCCTGTAAAAGAAAATGAAACCCCAAAAGTAAAATTAAGGCGAAAGAGGAACCGGGTGAGTGATCTCCAGCCTGAGGACTTCATCAAGAAAGCTGATACAACTATGGCGATTGAATGCATTGATAGGTGTCCTATAGTGCTGGATAACTGCACACTAGATGATAACGGGGGTCAAGTGGGTAATACCAGCACAACCAAAGGGTCAGATTTTTTCCCTCTGGAGAAAGCTCCTTCCTGGAACACAGATAATGATAAAGTGGAGACTGGCCACAACGATTTGGAGACCATGTCTGATGACCCCAAACATGACACCAAAACAAAGCGTGAAAAATCTCGGCCGAGAAGCAAACCGGAGAAAAAACGCTGGGCTCGGTCAGCGCCTTCTCTTACATTAGTCGGAGGGGTGGAACTTGGCACGTGTTCAGTGCCGAGTCCCTTTGATCAGCCAGAGCCACAAATCGAAAGTTACCCTAGCAGCGAAGAACCAAGAACAGAGGCGATGCAGAGAAATGTGAGGCGGAGCAGAAGGCTTCAGTTGTTACCCGGAGAGCCTCTGAAGGCTAAATCCGACATAAATGACGGGGTAATGAAGGTTACGTCTACCGACCCCAAAGATGGAGAGAGTAATCCAAACCAGGACGTAATTCACAAAACTGGCAAAAAGGCGTCGGAGGACACTCGCGGCGGTAACCATTCACTAAATAAAAACTTGTCTCCACGAAAAACGGGAGAAAAACATTTGTCTCTTGATGACGAAGACTCCAACACCCAAATTAGCACCTCTTTGCTACTTCTAAATCATGCAACGACTAGTCAGGAAATACCTTGTGGCCAAGCAAATGCAGATCAACGCGTGAATGAGACCGGTATTCAAAGTTCAGCTTCCAACTGTGATACTCTCGCTCGCGTCCCCAACAACGACCAAGATGGGTGTCGGGGTCCAGCGCCACAAGTTGTGCAAAGCGTTTTGCAGGAGGCCCACGTGGAAACAGAAGACAGCGAGCTAGAAACGGAGTACTTGCTCAAGACGTTCAAAAGTGCCAAGAGGTTGTCCTTTATACTACAGCCCAGTCCTGTGGCTGATAAGAATAAAGAGAACTTTGATCCAAAGGCTCGACAGGAACAACGTGTTGACAGTGGAGGACATGGTGCATTGGTTCATGCAACAGGACTCTACATTGATTTACCAAATGGGCCCCAGATGGGCGGGACATTACAGACGGTTAGTGAACAAGGAAACAGTGGTAGTTACAACAGTATTGTTGAAGGCACTGGGCAGATCACTGCTAACGGTGAATTCGGCGACCAAACTGTGTTGCCCCTTCCGGAGCAGGGATTGCCATTACCACGGTCAAAGAACAGAAGAAGTTTAAGAACTAAAAAGAAGCCCAGCCTTTCTCCTGAGGAATTCGTGCAGAATTCGGCTCCGAGCACCTGCAGCCTGGCATCCGTTTTGAGTAGCTCCGTAGAAACCGACGGCCAGATGAATGGTTTATACCTGATTAACAAAGCTGTGCCCAGCGAAGAATGTAATCAAGTAGAAAATGCTGCTGCAAGTCAAAGTAAAGGGCTCCTGTTACACTCGGAGACAGAATCAATGCAGCCGTTTCCTACAGTTACTCGTCAAAGTCCGGCTGCAGTCAACCGAAGATGCACTGGAAGTGGAGCTAGTCATGGGGAAAATGAACAAGCGACGAGTGATGGTCAGAGCTGCCCTCTGGATGAAGAACAAGTCAATCAGATTCCCTCCGCTAATGGAACTCCAGGTTCAATGACCGAGAGACTACTAGGACATCCAACTTCTCCGACTGGGAGTATGGACCGAAGTCCGGAAGTTGACCTCTCCACCCCAGAGGGATTGTTGTGCTATTCTGCCAAGCCGAAAGATGATGCAAGCTTTTGTGACGCGGCAGACAAATCGGTGGTTTTTGGCGCGGACAAGAAGTCCAAAGACCAGGAGAGCATCGCATCTCCTCTCTCGGGATCACAAAAACTCGGCAAGAGAAAGAAGCGTCAGGCGCAAAAACTGGAATCCTCTGAGGAAGAGTCTAGCGAAGATGAGGATTTACCATGCTTCCAGGCACTTGTATTTGGAAAGTCATCTGGCCCGGGCTCGAACTCCACAGGTCCTAAAATCTCCTTAGGTGGGTCTTCAAAGGAGGAGCATGGTGGGGTTCTAGCACTGTTCAGTAGCAGCAGTGAGAAGACTCAACCAAGTGGAAAAGTCCCAAGGGCAGCCTTTCCTTCTCTGAGCCAGGGATCCGAGTGTTCTGTGAACCTGTTCTCCTCTCAGTCAAACATGTCCGAGCACTCGCTGAATGGACCCGATGACCACAAACAAAGGCGAAGCCAACCCAAGAGCAGAGAGGGCAGTCCGAAAGACACCGGCGGGAATGAGCAAGAAAGAATGGACGCAGAAGATGGCCACCCCGAAGACCAGGGCACGGAGAAAAACCTAGGTATAATTTCTTGGCGTTAATCTAAAATTGAGAGCGTCTGATTTTAATTCTGAGTTTTTTTTTATGGAGGCTTCAATTGTTTTGTCTGCTGATGACGTTACCAGAATGCCTGAGCATTGGGCTCAGGCTGTGGTATATCCGGCAACATGGATTCCGGCATCAAGCCCTTGAAGCCTCCAAAAGGGCCGGCGGTTATTCTAACTCAAACCAGTGGCAATCGCCAAAAAGACCCAGGTACATGCTGGGTCTAGTTTAAGGCAAGTTTACGGCATTTCCGCATTGATTAATGGCCCATCAGATTAATAGCGGGGGTCCCTGGCAGTCCCATTCAAACTGAATGGGACTGCCAGTGCCCCTTGTGGTGTTAATTCGATGGGTCATTAGTCAATGCAGAAATGCCTTTAACTAGCCAGGTTACACCCAGCATGTAACCGGGCTAGTTTAAGGCAACCTTTAGAATACTCGTCGTCTCGTCTGTAGGTCCCTTTCTCTGAATGTATTATCAGAAGTGTTCACCTTACTTTGGCGATAACAGAAACCGACCTTGTGTAAGATTTGATCTTTTTTAAACCATTCCCCCGAAATCAGATGGTAATCCCGTCTGAAAACGGCTGCAATGTACCGTGTCCGTGATGAAGGGTTTTCCTGCATACTTGCATGATGCTGTTGCAACAAATAGTTTAGAGTAGAGTTGTGTTTGAGGCGCCTCTGCCGGTTAGAATATATGGACAGTAAAATTCCGTGGCGTCGCTAGCCACGTGCGAAACGTTTTGCGAACAAATTGGAATATTTGGCTACTTGCGTAGGTCTTTGCAGAACCAACAATATTCGTCATTGACTAATCGTGCACTAGAAATACTAGTGAAAAAAAAGTGCCCTCTTAATCGACGCCACTTAATGCTCGTGCTACATAAATGGCGGGTAGGGTGCACGCACGCAAGCTCGCCTATTGGAATTGGTAGTGATACCGGTGATGGGGATGTGAATTGGAGTTCTGCTGGTTGCAGGAAGCCGTTGTTGCTGGGTATCACATTATCCCTATTGTAACGGATCTGTCTGTCAGTGATATGAAGACGAAGGTCGAGGAAGTGCATCGGGTATAGCACAGGGGAGTCCAGTTCTCGCCTCGGCCAAAAAGCCAGGCTGCGAGGCTGTCTTTGCCCATACGCTCATTCAGTTTACAGTTCTTGTGTGAGCACTTTGGCACAGCAAACACAAATGGGCGCAGAACTGGCATCTGTCCCACATATAAGTGTAGATAGACGGACTTGGATTTGTTTCTGCCGTGGGTATCCCAGTCGCAGATTCTCCTGTCCGCGTGGGAATCCTCGCCATGGAGGGTCCCATTTGGAAGTAATGAAGCACCCACAGCCGTGGCGGGCGGGGCCATAGCTGGCTTTTTTCTCTCCAGGCTACACCTGGAAGGTTAAGTGGCAAACGTCTGGAGGGAACATGGGAATATGCTTATTAGTAGCGTGTACATCCTTTTTGCTAGTGCTTTTGAGAACATGCAAATCTCTTTTGATGGCCGTGGCAACATCCCAGTCTTTAAACGACACTTCCACCCGAGTTAACCAACCCTCTCCTAAATTCATCCTACATGTACTGCCCTTCCTCCAACATATTTCACGGTCACTTGGGCAGTAACGCGGGCAGCAACCAGGCTCTTGTTTTCAAGTATGCCCTGGTCACAGAGTTATGATGACCGGTACATGGTGACTGTAAGAGACGTGCGCAGAGGTACGCAATGGAGACCGTTTTAAAGTGAAACTAAAATTACGCATTATTGCCCTTTCCCTTTAACACGGGAAAACATATGAAAATAAGCCAAACAAAAACCTATCTCCGCTTTGGAGACTATCTACACACGTAGTTCAGCCCTCTCTGCCTGGGTGGTTAGCTAAGCTATTTACCAGCCCAAATATATACACATATACAGCTATACAACAGTCTCACAAGAAAGTCTTATCTGTGTCTTGTAGCTGTAGGGGAGGCTTCTCTGCTCTCTTGGGTCCGCACCCTTGTGTGCTAAGGCAATGTCTGGATCCAGGTTTACAATCTTGTCCCCTTTGTCTTGCTGTCAGCCTGCAATATCTTTGCAGCTCAAGACATCTGTCCTTCCTTGGTTCAGCCCCCAATTGTGAGACTAAGGAGTCCTCCTTCCTGTGTCTCAGAACAGGTTTTTTTTCTGACAGTTCTGATTAGGCACGTGGAGCTGATGGATTGCTGGTGTGCAATTAACCTGCACACTGCTGGATCAGAGGCAAGTTTCTTAACAGGGGTAAGTCCCTGTTACAGTGACAAATACAAGGTATAACGAGAGCCTCTTCCATTTATTCAGCTCCGTGTTGCACGTTCAGCGTTGCGCGATTAATAAACGCAGACGATGAATAGAGAACAGAAATGTGAGGAGTGGTTCTTGCAGTAATGTCTCTTTTTTTTTCCCAAGGTGAAGGATCTGGTTATGAAAGTGAAGCCAGCCACACGGGCGATTCCTCCGGGCCGTCCTCCCAGGGTGAGCTCCTCACCTCACAGGTATGTCGTTACGATCCTTTTTTAGTAAAGCAAACCCCAGATGTTGGAATATTGCAGCAGAACGAGGGGGGCCTAGCGTAAATGGCGCACAAGTGGGGGAACCCAGGTCCCCGTGACCTTCAGAAAGTTAACGTCTTTCTCTGTGCCTCGGAGTGCATTTGTAGTTTCCAGAGGGCTGTAATTCAGGTCTTACATTTTATTCACAGCACTGCTCTTCAAAAACACCGTTTTAATAACACAGGAAACACCAATCTGAAGCCTTGAGCCGTATGGCAGGCTCATGCCTTTCAGCATGCTTCTAAAACAGTGGTTTCCAACTTTTTTTTTTTTTTGGTAATGATAATAGCGCGTCTGAGATCAGATACATTGTAAGGAACCCCGACCCTCTCTAATAGCGCGTCTGAGATCAGATGCATTGTAAGGAACCCCGACCCTCTAATAGCGCGTCTGAGATCAGACGCATTGTAAGGATCCCTAACCCTCTCTAATAGCGCGTCTGAGATCAGATGCATTGTAAGGAACCCCGACCCTCTCTAATAGTGCGCCTGAGATCAGATGCATTGTAAGGAACCCCGACCCTCTCTAATAGCGCATCTGAGATCAGACGCATTGTAAGGATCCCTAACCCTCTCTAATAGCGCGTCTGAGATTAGATGCATTGTAAGGAACCCCGACCCTCTCTAATAGCGCGTCTGAGATCAGATGCATTGTAAGGAGCCCCGACCCTTTCTAATAGCGCGTCTGAGATCCCCTTCATACGTAGCCTGCGTAATATTGCTTTTCCGTGGCATACCCGTGATACAGAATGCAAATAAATGACCGGCCCCCGGAAATGGTTCCCTGGCCCCTTTACTCCGTGGTGGCGAGTAGTTCTTAAACTAGAACCGTCATTAACCAAACACAGCAGCTGGTTTAACGTCTCTTCTGCTGGATCCTGCGTGCTATGTTTGCGATGCCTTCACTCTCTGCTGTTTGTTCATGCACCAGCCAGGGCAGCCCACTTGGTGGCAATGACACTTTGGTTTCTGGTTGAGATCTTGTGCCGGTTACGAACGAGCAGCCTGGTGTTAATCGGCCTACTCTGTCATTTTGTCGGAGATCCATTTGGTCCCGTTCCAAAAAACCTTTCTTGACACCACACATGATGAGCATTAAGTTGAGTTAAGTTTGAGAGTGATTTTTGGTAAACTTTTTTTGTGTTGTATGCCGAGACGGGTTAGAAAACCGCTTCATGGTGGATGGGTGATTCTTTTTAGGAGGAGCATTGAGGCTGACATACCATCATGAGTTAAGGGCTACGCCCAGGCCTATGCAGTTGATGGCTGCAATGAGAGCACGAGACTGACAGTATTTTTCATTGTAGCGTTAATGGGTATTGTGTTCTTGAGTTGAATGATTGAGGACGGTGTCTGTGGAGGAATACTGAGCGTGTGAAATTCTGTATTACAACAAGTTATTGGAAATGGGCTGTTCAACTGGAGTATTTGTCAGAAACTAACAAGAAGGCTGCTCTGCTTTAATCTTCTCCATCCCACAAGCTGTTCATGCTCGACTCGTCCGTTGTCCACACGTAGCACATATATTGTGGTGTCAGGGTAATTTCCTCTGGAGCCCGGAATAAAGCAGGAAGGTTATTCTATCGGGTGTTGGCAAGACAGGCGCCACTGGCTGTCAGCACCTCCCCCCCCGACATCTCTGCTGTGTTTGCAGTGCAGCCAACTTTCCTTTACCTCAGACTCTCTTGGAGATAACACCCGAGTGGCAGCAAAGGCGGCCGAAGGGTGTCCGCCGGTGGCCACCGTTCGCTGATGTCGCAGCGGCTCTGTTATTGGTCTCGGGTACGATATTTTAGACGTGTATTGAAGCATTTCCATCGCCGCACGTTGCCTGCTCTCGCAGCGCTACCTCCGTCCGCACAGTGGCACTTCTTCCCCCAATGCCTTCTCCTCCAAATAACAAGCAGCTATCCGAAACGCACCAACCTTCTTATCGCCCTCGTTTTGACGTTCCCTTCCTTATAGATTGTAAGCTCCTTGGGGCAGGGCCCTCCTTACCTAGTATAACAACGCATGTTAATGTTTGAGGCTTTGTTTCCGTCCTCCATATTTTGTACTGCGCTACAGAGTATGTTAGTAATGATCGTGTGTAAGCGATTGGACTACAGAATGGCGAACCCAAGACATTCCGCCCTGAGGAAGCCACAAGTGTAAGCTGGAAGCGGAGGTTCAACCACTTCCTTGCCCTTATGGCTTACAGGAGCGCATATCGTGTACTGGGGCTGCCTTTTTATGGTGTACACTGCAAGCCGTGTTACTATTGCTAATGTCCCAGGGTTGAGCTAGGCCGCAGCTATTAACTGAGCCGATGTCTTGGATCAGCGTAGGAAGGTTTACCAGGAGGTGGGCTGCGGCCCAATGCCTTCACATGACCAGTGCCATGGCTTTTCCAGCCCCGACGGATCAGAGACGGGGTACCGTTCTCATGCTCGCTAGAGGTGCAGTAATTCACAGCACGGACCCTCGCACACTCCATCTACCGTCTCGCTCGGCCGCCTCGCTCGCGCCCCTCTCTTCGCTCGCCGCCCTCTCTCGCTCGTTTTCAGAAACAAAGAGTAATGTCACAACATCTAACCTGTGTTCCCGGAGTCCCTATACACCCCTCACTGTCGGCAAGGGATGATCACGGCATTGCCGATCCATCTGGCACGCTTTCCTGTTGGGGATCCTACAAAGCCTTAAAGGCCTTGGTGATTTAATAAGGGAAGGGACTACGTTTAATACATACTCCCAGTTTGTTAATACATTTTGGGGTGAGCTTACAACACAGCTGGACAAGTGGTTTGTCTTTTTTGGAGATGCAGGGTAGATGACTTAATCTGATGGGGGAAGACACTTTTTGGTTCTTCGACGTGAAAGCTCCTGAACCCAGCGCACCTTGGGAAAGTCTAAACGTGACACTCTTGCCCTAGTTTGCTTAATCAAACAGTCATGAGTTCAGGGCACTCTTCTAAAGGCAAAAAGAGGCTGATTTTAAACCCTTTATTCGTAGACCTTTGGCTTTGTTTCCCATGCAGTGGTACCTGCCATATGACACGGCTAGGATTTGTAATTGAATGGAAATGAGGTGGGGTTTATGCATAAGAACCAAAACTGTATACAACTGGGCTCAACCCAGAACCTCACACAAGTGGAGTTCCAGGCTATAAAAGTGTGTGTGGGTTGGTTGTGTGGGTTGGTTGTGTGTGTGTGTGTGTGTGGTGTTGGTTGGGAGTGTGGGGGGTCGGTTTTGGTTGGGGTAGGTTGGGAGTGGTTATGGGGGTAGTTGGTTGTGTGTGGGGGGGGGGGATGGTGGTAGGAACAGGTTGATGGGCGGGGGAGTTGGGGGCGTGTGGTGTGGGGGGGGGTAGGGGGTTGGTGGGAGGTGTGTGGGGGGGGTGGTGGGTTGGGAGAGGAGTGGTGGGGGGGGTAGGTGCGGGGGGTGCTGGAACGGGGGGGGCGCGGGGGTGGGTGGGCGTGTGGGGGGGGGCGGTGGGGTTGGGAGTTTGGGGGGTGGGGGGGGTTCGGGAGGGGGATGGTTGGGATGGGGGGTGGCGCGGGTCGGTTGGGTGGGAGGGTGGTGGGGGGGGGTTGGTTGGGAGTTAAGAGGTAGCTGGGCGGGTGGGGGGGGGTGGGGCGGAGGGGTGGGGGGGGGCGTTAGGGTGGGAGGGGGGGGGGGGGTGGTTCGGGAGTGGGAGGGGGGGTGTAGGGGGGGGTCACGGGGGCGGGGTGGGAGTGTGGGGGAGGGGGGGGGTTGGTTGGGAGGGGGGCGTGGTTGGAGTGTGAGTGTGGTGGGGGGGGGTGGTGTGGAGTGTGTGTGGCGGGGGTTGGTGGGGTGTGTGTAGCGGGGGGGTCGGTGGGAAGTGTGTGTGGGGGGGGTTGGTTGGAGTAGTGGGGGGGGTTGGGGGGATGTGGGGGGGGGCGTAGGTTGGGAGTGTGGGGGGGGTGGGTGGGGAGGGGGGGGGGGGTGGTTGTTGGGAGTGTGGGGGGGGGTTGGTTGGAGTGTGGGGGGGGTATGGGGGGAGAGTCGTGGGGGTGGGGGGGGTTAGGGGGGACGTGGGGGGGGGTGGTTGAGTGGGGAGGGGGGGGGGGGGTTGGGTGGGAGAGTGGGGGCGGGGGGCGATGCTGGTTGGGAGTGGGGGGGGGGGTGCGTTAGCGGGCCGAGTGGGGGGGAAACGGGGTTGGTTGGGAGGACGTGTCTGGGGGGGGGGTGGTTGGGAGTCGTGGGGGGCGGGGGGATCCGCGGGGATGGGGAGCTGGGGGGGGGGGGGGAGGGTTGGTTGCGAGGGGGTCCGGGGAGAGGGAGGGGTTCTGGTAGGGGGTTGTCGGGGGGGGGTGGGTTGGTTGGAGTGTGTGGGTGGGGGGGTTGGACGGGAAGTGGTGGTGTGGGGGGGAGTGGTTGGAGTTCGTGTGGGGGGGGTTGGTTGGGGGTGTTGTGGGGGGGGTTGTTTGGGAGAGTGGTCTGTGGGAAGGGGGGTTTCGGGGTGGTTGGGAGTGTAGAGGTTGGGAGTGGGGTTGTAGGGGGTAGGGTTGTGTGGGGGGGGTGGGGGTGGTTTAAGGTATGGGGTATCGGGTTGGTGATGTGGTGTGGGGGGGGGGGTTTGGTGGGAGTGGATGTGGGGTTTGGGGGGGTGGTTAGGGAATGTGGGGGGGGGGGTCTGGGTGGTTTGGGGAAGGTGTTGCGGGGGGGTTGGTTGGGGAGGGTGCGGGGCGCGGGGTGTTGGTTGGAGTGTGTGGGGGGGGGTGGGTTGGGAGTGTGGGGGGGCGTGGGTGGTGGTTGGGAGAGGTTTTGGGGGGGAGTGGGTTGGAGTGTGGAAGTGTCGCTTGGGGAGTTGGTTAGGGAGGTGTTGGTGGGGGTGGAGTGTGTTGGGGCTGTGGGGGGGGGGTGGTGGGGAGTGGTTTCGTGTCGTTGTTGGGGTTGGTCTGGGGGGAGTGTGTGGGGGGTGGGTGGTGGTTGGTTGGGAGTGTGTGGGGGGGGGTGGTTGGTTGGGAGTGTGTGGGTGGGGGGGTTGGTTGGGAGTGTGTGTGGGGGGGGGGGTTGGTTGGGGTGTGTGGGGGGGGGGTGGTTGGAGGGGGGGGGGGGGGGGGGTTAGTTGGGAGTGGTTGTTTTTAACATGTATTTTAATTGACTCGTGATCAAAAAGTTTGAAGCCATTGATGGTCATACTGTAGTAGATTAGGTCCTTATGCTACACGCTGTGAAGTCTCTTATCAAGTGACTTCAGTTCTGTTCTCTTTTTTTTACCAAGGCAATAATAAAAAGCAGCTCAATCACTGTATATAATCCGTTTCTTCCCCAAAAACAACACAACATTATGGATTCTTTAAATAAACAATTGTACGTATTTGGGGGGGTGGTAAAAAAATTATTAATTTAGCTAAAAGCTTTTATGGGACGTGTATGCAAGGCTAAAAAATACAGTGCAAGCGTCTAAGTCATGTTTCATGGAGAAAATGAAGTGCTCTAGTAATTCCTTTTTCTGTTTGTCTATCGCTTGGATCAGAAAGCTACTTGGTCACATTGCTTATTAGTTGAATTTGAGAACCGCTTGTGCTCTTGGGAACACACACACGCGCACACACGCGCACACACGGAAACTACATTTACAGACATATATACCACACACCAACACAAAAACCCACAAAAAAAAAGAACAACAAAACAAAAAAAAAAAAAAAACACCCAACACACAACACAAAGGAATACTAGAAAGAAACAAAAGAACAGAAAGAACACACAGAAAGACACGTACAGATGATACAACAGACAGAAAAAAAAAAGAAGGTAAACCAAAACCAAAAGTACAGGAAACCACAAAGAAAACGAAAACACACAAAGAAAGACACCACCAAAAATAGACAGAATACAAAAACACTGACAGACCAAAACAAAGATAAGGACACCCCAAAAGGACAGCATCACCCACAAGACAGACACCCACACGACAGCACCCACAGATCAGACCACACAGCCACAACAGACGAACCACAAGAAGACACCCATACAGACATGTACCACACAACAGACAGTACAGAGAAACAGGAAACCACACCCATCACAGACAGACAAAAACACAGACAAAGGACTACGACATGAAGACAACTAACGACACAGCTAACACCACACAAACACACAACACACCACACCACACACACACTCACACCACAGAAACACACACCACACACCGACACACACACAAACACCACACCACACACACAACACCACCACACACACACACACACATAAACACATACACATCACACACATAAACACATAACACAAAAACACACACCACACACCACCCACACACACACACAACACACCACATATATCTATACTATACGCTGATTTGAATTATTGCTGCTTAAGTAAGGACGTAACAAGTAACAATGACGTTTTTCCTCGCTGTCAAAGCTTTTTTTTATTAAATTGGCAATCCTTCCTAACACGTTAAGCGAACGCGCTGCAGCGTCCAGGGCAGCTTATGTGAGGTGTATAATCTTATTTATATAGCACCGGCTGCATGCGCCGCACTTCGCAAGGGTACAGGCAACACCAAAGTACCAGCAGATGTGGGTAAGAGAGGGCGGTGAATGAGGACAGAACGCTAATGGAAGATCCTGTCCCGAAGAGCTTACAATCTTAAGCTAATAAAACAACCACTAAAATATATATTTAATATTTCACACTGTCCGATGTTGGAAGACAGTTAATTTTTGGGAGATTTTTGGTACTCAGCAATAGCATACGGATAATTAAACCCCTTTAATGCCCTTAAGTCTGAGGGCGTCTTAAATCTGACCCTCCAACCCCGACGTCCCTCCCCCCTCTCTTCATCCTCCCTGAACCCCCCCACCTCCTTCGCTAAGAGGAAGTGGATGTGACTTTGTAAATTGTCGCTATAGAAACAAACAAAAGCTCGTTACATTATAATGCATTTAAAATGTCATTCAGATCTGTTTTAAAAAAAAAAAACAAGTGTTTTCTCATAGTACGTAACTGATTTATTATAATAAAAAGCGCCGTAGGATATTGCTCGGTCTGCAGCTTTGATATCTAAAGCAGCCAAATGTTTTTTTTTTTAACTTTGTGTGATTTACATGTGTTTGAGGAAAAATCACGGCCTTGCTGTCGTGTTTGCCAACCTGCTGAGATTGTCACCTTTTCATCTAAACCAAGACCAGCTGCTGCTTTAAATGCACATGACATCTCCGCCCCCCCCCCCCTCTCTATCTCCGTTCTTGCGCCTTTGACGTCTTCCCCTTTTCTAAGAGACAGATTAAACTCGCGGGGCAATCTTCTCTTGCAGCAGCGGGACGCCATGCAGAACAATTTAAAGCAGCTCCAGCAAGAAATGGCTGCTCTGGAAGCGGTGTTGGAACAGCAGGAGACGCAGGGCACGGGATCTCCGAGGGAGGGCGCCGCCGCCGCCGCAGCTCCGGATGTCACATTAAGCCAGCGGGAGGCACGGGAGAAACCAACAGACCACGGTAAATATGCTCGGGGCCAAAGCTGCCGTTTTTTTTTGTATAACGAGTCATCGGTTCCTAGATATATTTTTCCGGCTGCAAAACTAGTCGCCATGCTGAGAGAAATTACCATGTGCTTCTGTTATAACAGTCTTCTGTGTCATATCATCTTATGCAAAGTCTCTTGGCCCCGGGGCGGGTACGCGCAACAGCCGAAAATAAGGCGCATCCGTTATTCAGCATGGTACGCACGCACCGAAGAACTAGCCGGCTTCAGCATGTTTTGGGTGGCCTGGAGCAGAGGGGAGATGACGACGAGACTCGCCCAAGGTCACACGTACCAGACTCAAGGTCATCGGACCATTCCGGTGTCGCAGAGCCGTGCTGCTCACCTGCTCTGTTCCCTTTCGCTAGAATTGGTCTCTTTCTTTCCCACTGCAGTGGCTACTCATAAGCAGAAAGCCTGATTTAGTAGTTGGGCTAAGGGCAGGCTGGCCGTCTGCAACATTACCAAGCAGCCCCCCGCCCCCGCCTCTCTTCAGCCTGCACTTTGATTTGCAATCACCGGGGCAGTGCAGGAAAGTGGAGCATCACCGTTGATTTGTTCTTTAACAATGATTAAGGGGCCCAGGGAGCACAACATATTGTGATATTAGAGACACGGCCTAGCGCAGCGGTAATATCCCTGTCGAATACCCGATGTTGGCTCTTGCGTCCTTGATGACGCCATTTGATCACCCCTTAAAGTTAGATGGTAAGCTCTTTGTGGAAGTGCCCGTCTGTTACACAGACCTGGAATATGTGTAGACTGCAGGAGGAAGAACACTTTTTATGACAGCCAAGCAAAAATTACCGCAACGGCGTCAGCCGGCATCATGTGACATGTTATCGATGTAACTTGATGAGCTGAATAGACGTCAAAAGATTTCCAATTTCCAGTAATCTGATATTGGCAGGACGGTGAGCCATGTCGTCCCGGGCTCTCTCTCTTCCAAGGAGCGAAGAGGCCGTTCTGCAGTGTCAGTGAGGTTATCCTGTCACGTTCTGGGCTATAGTAGCCACGCAAAGCAACACACAAGCAGTATTAAACTTGTTACGGGTGTAGTGTGCCCTTTTTTGCTTGGGTCTCTCAGCTAGTATATATATATATATATATATATATTACAGCATATTAAAGATACAAACTTTTTAGAGTAGAACCAGGGGGCTTAAAGTTGCCATTTTGGAGATGGATATTGGTGGGACAGGAAGTTCTAGGTATGATTACACCATCAATGTAATTTAACCTTAACTCTGCTCTGTTGATGTACCCGGAACCTCACGGGCCCGGGCATGCTAAAGGTTCTATTGACGTACCTGGAACCTCACGGGCCCGGGCATGCTAAAGGTTCTATTGACGTACCTGGAACGTCACAGTCCCGTGTACACTACAGATTCTATTGATGTACCAGGTACATTATCATACTAACGCTGGTTTTCTAGAGCAGGTGGGTGTGACATTTTCTATAGGGGGTGGGGGGGGTACCTTAGAGTCCCTGCGCTTTCCCCCCACAACATTTAAATAAAATGCCGGGGGAGCGCGAGGCCTCTGTCTCTTACCTGCTCTCTGGTGGCTTCTGGTGACACGTCGCCATGACAAGGCAGAGTCAAATGGGCAAGCCAGTGGTGCAAACCCTGTTTTAGGGGATGATTGGGCTGACCACCCCTTCAGAGCGATTGGCCCAATCGAAGTGGAAGAGGAACCACCTCAAACTACACGCACACACATCACAGAGCGATAAATGACATCAAAGGTGGTGACAACGGAGAGACGCAGCACACAGAGTGAACCCATGAAGTCTATTCGTACTCTACAGCAGCGGTGCCAAACTGGGGGGCACAAGAATTTGCTGGGGGGGGGGCGCGGGCTGTTAGAGGCCCCGCACTCTTCCCCCAGGCATTTAATTTAATGCCGGGGGAGGAGTGAGGCCTCTGTAACCTCACTTACCTACTGGCAGCCAGGTCTTCGGCGACGCCGAGGGGTTATGTGACGTCACGCGTCGCCATGGCAACGCGCGTCAAATGACGCAGGACCCGCAACGTCATTTAAATGTTTGTGCAGCGCTGCTCTATAGATTAATCTGACGAGAGAGGACTAAATAACAATAAAATAAACCGTTATTCTTCATGTTACGTCAGAATAACGTTCCTCTCGCCTGGATTGAAGTCTGACTCGTAACCTCCACCTTGAAACCCTTCCGATGGCCTCTAGTTTGCATGTCCCGCACCATCCTGTGCCGTCCATCTCTTCAACTCGTCCCTTTCCCCAATTTACGCTCTCTTTCCTTTGATCTTCCTTCCCTGCAGCTGAAATTAGCACGGTTCAGCTCCGGGGGTCGCCTACTTCCCCACCCAGCCATTTAGTGAACCCCACCCGAGTCAAATCTTCGCCGATTTTGATCACGAGAGAACAGATCGATCAGCAACGTGGCTAATTACTTATCATTACGAGGATTGTATTGATCCCCATATTAAAGGGGGGGAAACAGAATCCCGGCGGCTCGGCCTGCTGCTTTAAGAAACCTCTGCCAATAATATACTGTAGGTGTCGGCGGGCCGCTAGGTGAAGCAAACACTCCGGAAATTGCAATGTCTCTGACATTTACCCGTTCACATTTCCACTGGTGTATTTATCCTGCAGAAGTTTAACTCTTGCAGTGCCCAGTGCGTAGCTATTTATTTTCACCATGCTGTGCTCTATCGCGTCGTCTTCTCTCGCCTCGCACACTTCCCTTTCTCTGCTCCCCTGATTCTGAATGAAATTAATATGGCTGCTGAGGCGCAGCTTGGCGACACTGGTTCATATCCCGGCGTCTCCCCCCCCCCCCCCTTTTTTTGTGACCCTTTATGGTCTCGGCGTCTCGGGGCAGCAAAAGGAGTGCAAGCTCTTGGGGGAATGGAAGTCGCCATGGCGGCAAGTTTTCTAATGCTGCGGCCAGCGTGTCGCCGAGCGGGCGCGCTGGCCGCGATGAAATACATTGCTGCAATGCGTGTGGCCAGCGTGAGCGCGCACCTAGCCGCTTGCAGGAGAAAGCAAATGCGATTATGCCGCACGCTGGCGCGTCACGTGAGCGGTTCGCCCATTGAGGGCGAGCCAGCTCTGTGACGTCATGGCTGCGCGCGCAACCAGCTGGCCATAAATCGCCCGGCCAAGCAGAGCGCGTGACGTCACGGCGCTCTAGCGCCAGCTGACTGCAGCCTAATGTGCAGCGCTGCATACTCTGTCTGCGCGATGTAAGAAAACGAAACCCGTGAACGCTTCTTTACCGGGTAAAGGATGTTTGCACGGAAAACGACCATTTTGGGTCCTGGCGTGGTGGAGCCGGTAAGAATAAACAGAGGTTGGTAGGGGGGGGGGGGGGGGGGGGGCGCCCCAGGCGGGGGGCTTTTGTAGGACAGTTTTTAAAGTCAAATCTAAAACATCTCTGGGGGCGGGAGGGAATACTACTAATAAATTAGGTTGTGCATTTACGTTGAGCTCATTGTCAATGGGCCGGTCCTTTCTTTAGAGTAAAGCTGCAGGGTGAGCGGACTCGCTTGGCTGCTTAGTACGTTTAAAAAGGGTTTTTAAAGACCTCGCCAGTCTCTCGTCCAAATGACATCTAGGCTGTAACTTGGCTCCGTAATAAATATCTGGCCCGCAGCAAGCAAGCGGTGTGACGTCTCCCTCCCAGCGTAACTGGCCCCAAACACTGGTTTCCTTGCGTATATTAAGTCACTCGCTGAGAGACGGTGTGACGTCTCCCTCCCAGCGTAACTGGCCCCAAACACTGGTTTCCTTGCGTATATTAAGTCACTCGCTGAGAGACGGTGTGACGTCTCCCTCCCAGCGTAACTGGCCCCAAACACTGGTTTCCTTGCGTATATTAAGTCACTCGCTGAGAGACGGTGTGACGTCTCCCTCCCAGTAATGGACCCAAACAATGGTTTACTTGCGTATATTAAAGCCGTGCATAACACAACATAGCCTGGAGGCTCTTATTTCTCATAATTTGCGCTAGACTTCATTAGTTCCAACACGCAGCTCCGGGCCTTCCGAGTCTTTAAGCCATGTTGTGGTTCTAATTCATACGTGAAGCCAAACTGGTAGGAATTATGGTGCATTAAGTCGACTTAATACCTTTTTTTGTTTGTTGTTTGTACATCGAATTACACCTTTGTTTTGTATCGAAATCCATGTTTAACAACAAGGAAAACATATGGGCGTGTGTAGTCCTAAGTATCCAGGTTCATTTGAGTGAATCTGAAAGTATAGAAGATGGCCCGTAGGAATAATAACCATGACGGACAAAGAGCTTCCCGTCCGCGTTGTTTTCTCTGGTCCGCGTTCTCGCCCCGTGCGAGTCGGTACTGTATCTCTTGCCAAATTGTGTATTTGTAAGAGGGAGCGCTTGGACCTTCGGGATGGGCAAAGGCCAAAGCAATGTCTTACAATATAACTACAATATGGGAACATCTTCCCGCCCCTCCTCCCCCCCCACCCAACAGGGTCAGGATTTAACATATATATTCCAGATCGGCACAGGGGGCTTAATCGAAGACTAGCTTATTGATTGTGCGCCTGTGATGAAGCAGGGCTGATTGAGCCACCCGTGCAGACAGAAGCAGGGGCTGATTGGGCCGCCTGGACGGAAGCTGTGAGATTCTGAAAACCGGAACCTGTTGGTGGGCTTGAGGACGAGTTGAGCCAGTCCTGATTTTTAAAGGATCTGTTCCTCACTAGGACGAAAAGTGAAATGAGGAACAGGATTGTTCAGGGGGGTGTGGGTGGGGGGCGGGTATCTGTAGCTTTTATACAGGTGTCCGGCGCTTTACAGAAATATATAATACAGGAATTATAGAACAGGAAAGGGCAACACTCAACAATCGCGCAATCGGAAATCCCTGCCCCGGAGAGCTTACACTCTAAGTGGAGATTGGGAGACTGGCACAGACCGCAGGTGAGGGGGGAAGTTGTAGTAGGGAGGGAAGTGTAGCTAGATGCAGGGATTGGACAGACCCGCCGCCCACATATTCCTCTTCTAATCCGCTAAGGAAACGCTCGCGTTCTCGGCAGGCGCAGTATCCCATCATACCCGATGGCGGAACGGAAGAAGACAACCGACAGTTGGAGCGCCACCGGGCGCCGAGCTGAGAGGAGCTGGGTGACGCGCCGTGGTGGGATTAGGTAGGTCTCCTAGAATGTCGGGGGCGGAGGTCTGCGCTTCCTGCTATATTTCTAATGATATGATCTGCGTGGCGAGGCGCGCCACACGTGTGCAGCAAAAGATCATTGTATTTTTTAAATATCTGCTGCCTTGATTACCTTAAATTTTTTTTTAATTGAATTGACCTAAGCGCCGATTGATTGATTGATTTGTTCCTCCCGTGGATTAAGCCGTAAAATCCTTGATTCCCATGGGTTTCTCTAAACGGTTGACTTTCCGTTTTTTAATCAATCCTTTAGTCGGCGTTAAACTCAGCAACTACAATGTATTCTTCTATACGAAGTAACATTGTCTATTGTTGACAGTTTGCAGCTGCAAACTGATTGGGAAAATTGGCAACAAATGATCACAAACGGAAAAGTGTGGCAAAGATCTGGCGACATGATGGGGGAGGTTTGGGCTTAATCCTGCTTGTAGAGATCAAAAGATTGCCGAGTATATTAAATATTTTAAAAACATGGTAGTAAGGGTTTTTGAATTAAAACTAAACATTTGTGAAGCACCATTGTGGCTACAGCGGGGCACGCACCCGTTATGGGGGGTCAAAAAGTGAACAAAAACCCTTCTATCGGGGATGTCCATGTGTACGAAATTATTCTGTGGCAATGACCGGACTTTAGGCATGTTATGGACAAACAAATTCTGTGCAGGGATAGGGAAATATGAATATTATTCGAATAGATCCTGACCGCCATATTCTGAAAATTGTAATAATGAAGCTGCGGTTGTGACGGCCCCTACACTGGATATCCAGTGAAGTCCCTGGTCCCCACTGCTGGGGAGGCGATGAGCACTCAATAGAACGAGGCGCGTGCTCAGAGCTTCGTTGGAACGGGGAGGGAGAAGCAGTCGTCAACATCTATTTGACGAGAGGAAGGGGACCGATTTTCCTACAGACGTGCGGTGGGAAGTGTAGTGTGAGCTGGGCCACCACCTCGTCGGGTCTTGACCGGAGGAAACTAGGGTTGGGGCCACTTATCTCTCCGCGGCTCGGGTTTTGCTGTGGCAATCTAGGTGTTTGGGCGGTTCGCATCCTGGCATCTCTGCCATGTATGGTTAGGTGCATTGAGCGGCTTGTTGGGGTGGATACGAGTGGGAAACATTATGGGCAGTATATTGCTTAGGGGCAGTGAGAGCTTGGTTAGTGGGCAGGGGTGGGAACATTATGGTCGGGTTATGGCTTAGGGGCAGTGAGAGCTTGGTTAGTGGGCAGGGGTGGGAACATTAGGGGCAGTGAGAGCTTGGTTAGTGGGCAGGGGTGGGAACATTATGGGCAGGTTATGGGTTAGGGGCAGTGAGAGATTGCTTGGTTGGTGGGTAGGCGTGGGAACATTATGGTCGGGTTATGGGTTAGGTGCAGTGAGAGATTGGTTGGTGGGCAGGGGTGGGAACATTATGGTCAGGTTATGGGTTGGATGCATTGAGCGCTTGGTTGGGGTCAGGTCTCTGGATTTAGCCTAGTCGTTGGTATGGTGATGGGTGTGACAGTGGAGGCGATTGGTGCGGTGGGTGACTTTTGAGGAACTTTATGAAGTGTGTGCGCGTGTGTGTGCGTCCGTCCGTCCCCCCCACCCCAGCAGGGTTTGTATTTCTCCAGAAATATAAAAAAATACATTTTCTACAAACAGAAAAAACAACAGGAATTAGTTGCCAGAGCCTCCGATGTGTGTAGGGTCACTCACTTTCTTGCTGGAGGCCCCATTACAAAGGCCGAGTCTCTCACACATTTTTCTCTGATGGTTTTTGTCCCAGCTTGCCTTTGGTTTCATTTTACCCCGAGAATCCATCTGCCTGTCCCAGCCCCCAGCAGTAAAATGCTTGTTTTGGCAATTGTAAAAATAATCACAAGTAAGACTGAAATGTAATGGCATGTAGCTTTTGCAATGGTCCAATGGTCCATGCTGATCTCGTCCGATCTTCCCACCACTTGTACATGCTTATGTCTCTGTGTAATACAGATGGGGCCAGATCGCGGCGTCCCCACGGCCAAAAACCAACTGCACTAATCGAGGATGACCACAGCGGGAGGAGATGGTGGTGTTCTGAATGGGACCCCCCCTCTATGCTATGGGATTGGGCTGTGGTTCACCGGGGCTTGACAGGAGATGCCAAGGGAGCTCCCCTCTCCTCGTTACCCAGCACACACACACACACACACACACACACACACAGAAATACGACAGAGACCGGAATCTGGAGGTCCGGGAGAGCCTGAACCCCCCCCCCAACCCCCCGATTCATGCGCACCCCCGACTGAAGGTGCCTAGGGAGGCTGGAGATGAATCTGGGCTCATCTGTATACTGTTGAATCGGCTTCTCTATGTCCATGAAGCTTTGAGCTCTATTCTTTATATATTGAGCCTCCTTGCCTTCCCTAGCATGGAGAAAAGGACTTCACTGTATTTTCAGTAGGGGCCGGAGACCTAAATAATAGTACATTTGAATATAATTAGAATTGGTGTCATATTTTGTCTATGGACAAACTTTTTTTTTTTTGTGGGGGGAAAAAGTTGTACCAACGAGGTTTCTAAACATATTTTTTTAGGTCAGTCTCGCCAACTCCGCCACCCCCTCCTCAGACCAAGCAACGGAAGGAAACACCGGAGAGGGTGCGGCTGTCCACGCGCTTATTGAAAGAGCTGAAGGAATCCGTGGTTACGCAGGATGACGACACCATGGTGATGGAACCTCCAGACTCCACACCCTCTACCCACGAGCCAGGTGAATCCACGGTTTTTTTCCCCCAAACCGAGCGTCCTATTATCCCTTCACGGCGTCAGCAGGGAACCCAACTTTGACCGGAGTTGCTATTATACACCTCGCCTCTCTTCTAAAAGAAAAAAATCTCCTTGAAGAATAAAGCTACGCAAAGACCAAATGTTGACTGAGCGGTGGTAGATGTACTTGTGACACGTATAGGCCCGTGGTGCTCAAACTCTGAATCAACGGCCACCGGCACGTCAGATATTGAGGATATACCCGCTTCAGCGAATCTGAAGCAGAGATGTATCCTTAATCCCTGACCTGCTGGTAGCCCTTCAAAACGGAGTTGGAGCGCCACTGATGCATCCAGTTACTCCTCGGAATGCGCACAGCCCTTTAAATTGCCTCGTCCTCGGGCAGATCGCCATCTCGTCCTGAAATGTTCAAGCTTTCTTCCAGTGGTCATAGCTCACCGCCGATTTTGGGTTGGCCGCAACACGTACAATTATAGAAAACGCAATCTGTACCGTTGCCTTTCTAGTACCCCGAGCCACACACTGTTACTGACAGCGAGCAAATCTCGGCTCTGATTTGTGCTCTTTAGTTTGGTATTCAGCTGGGATAGGAGCACGTTCGGGGATTACATTGATTTAGCCGTTCAATTAAACTCGAAGCATAACAATGCGGGTGTCCCTAACAATAAATATGAGAATATTCTAAAAGAACAAGTTTTATTGTAGCTTTTGGGACAAATGTATAGCCTCTCCATTTTCGTTTTTTTTGGTTTTTATTTATGCCCGACTGGCTTGTATGTGTAACTTTTGTATTAAAACTATTTCGGTACGCCATTTAATATACTGCGTGAGCTCCGTATTTGGGAGCGGCCTGCATTTTGTTTCCTTGGGTAAGTAGATGGACGGTAGGTTGTCACTTAAAGGTTTATTAAAGAGAAGCGAGCTGAAAGCACTTGATTAATATATTGTAAGCCTCCTTGCCTGGCTGCTAGGGACATTACAGCAGTGTCTCTCTATCAGTGACTACTCAGAAGGGTGTTGGATTCGGGCGGCTGGGCGATGAGGTAGCAAAGATGGAATGGGCGCCAGGAACTTTTGGGGTACAAGCACTCTTTATTTGGGCACCCCTAGAACCCCAATATCATCCGTTGCACTCGCCTGTCTGTACTCTTAAGTTGCATCCTTTTATCTTCGTGTCTCACTATATAAACGATTTTTACAAAGAGGGGGAGTCGGGTCAAGCCACTTGGGGGTCTAAAGTAATTTTTTTTTTAAAAACTACAGAGTGGGGTACTAAGACCAATGGTGCGGTGAAGGAGTAAAGATCATGAGCAAAAGGGAAGTCGAGCACACAAAATTAGGAACAAATCAAAAGATAGGAAAAAAGGTCATTTGATGACTACAGTAATGCAAAGTAGCAGCCAACGTTTCGGTGCCAACATGCACCTTCATCAGGGGTGTATGTTGTGTCCGAAACGTTGGATGCTTCCTCGCCTTGTTGTAGTCCTTAAATGACCTCTTTTTTTGGGGGGGGGCATCTTTGATTTTTACTATATAAATGATGAAATGTCTTCCCCGCTGCGTCACTTCTATGCATCAGTCAAACGTCCGCCCTGTTTTTTTCGGTTTTTTTTTTCATTGCAGCAGACAGCACTCCGGCGACCCGGTTAAACCGGGCAAGGGCTCCGACTCGACAGAGCCAGAGAAACAAAAGCCAGGGAGCCGACACGGGAAGTCCCACGTCGAAGACCGGTCTGTCCGGTCGAGCCGCCGAGGCCCTGGGCGCCCCACGGCAGGCGGGTAAAGACGCCGGCAGCGGCCGAAAAGCCACGCCCCTTTCTGCGTCGCCAGCTCCGAGCCGGGTCGGCTCTACCGGCATGAAAAGTCCAGTGGTGTCCACCAGGAAGATCATGTCCATGGTGGCGTCTGGTCTCAGTCAGAAGGAGCTGGTGAGTCCCGATTCCCCAATGTATCCTGTCGGCTTCTCCATTGTCGTTGAGTTATATTTAAAGGGATAGTCCACCCCAACTAACCTCCATTTTTGTTAACCGGTTTTGGTCCCGAGTTGAACCAAATTATTTTCAGCTTCCGGTGACCCCCCCCACCGGGTTCCCGAGATTTGGTTGCCGGGGATGTTACCTGTAATTACTTCCTGGTTTTTAAAAGGGATTTCATTGGGCGTCTGATAGGAAGCCACAGATGACACACTCGCTTCTTATTGGCCGGTGGTTTGGCCGCCATTTTGTCTCTCGAAGATTTCAACCCGGTCACTACACCGGCAAACCATGTCTTTATCATAATGGGGGGGGGGGGAAACACGCGGTATTTAACCCTTTGCGCCCCATGGCGCCTTCGCCACTGGTGATCGCTCGGTTTGGGATGACGGAAAAGCAGTCGCGCTCTTTCCTCCCTTCCCGCGAGAACAAGTTCCGCGCTCCACAGGTTCTCCCCTACAGTGAGATTATGACGCAGCTGCCACCTCACGGGGGGCCCCCCGAAGCGCCAGACCCCCACGACATGGCCGCTACATCAAATGGCGCACTCAGCTGGTTATCAGTGATGTCATTTCAGTGGCGTGGTGAATCGGTTAAATGTAGATCACTGGCACTTTTTTAATATGAAGCAATGTGTCCCGTTGAAGTG
>WSYH01002875.1:0-38443 GCA_036426205.1 Ascaphus truei | reverse complement strand
GGAGCCACGCTCACATCGCGTTATAAGCGGATCCGCGTTGTAACGGATCGCGCTATAACGGGGTTGAGCTGTATCTCTATCCTTAATACCGTGATTAGCCTTTTTGGTAAACTCCTACCGTGTATATATACACTGGCAAATTGTTGATCGATTATGTTCTTGTTGCCTCTGTGTGACCTAATTATGCGGCAGTCATTCGCTGAAAGAGTTTAAGCGTGTAAGCTGAATATTCATCGGATAAGGTTAGAAATGCAGTGACTAGCAAATAAGCGCCATTCTAGCTTTCCCAGTGGGGAGAGGGGGGAGGAATTATATCGGGTAGTACAGGACTGGTCGACTCCAGGGCCACCAACAGGTCAGGTTTTGAGGATATCCCAGCTTCAGCACCACTGGCTCAATCAGTCCCTGAGACTTTGCCGCCTGTGCTGAAGCAGGGACTGATTGAGCCGCCTGTGCTGAAGCAGGGACTGATTGAGCCGCCTGTCCTGAAGCAGGGTTGGCTTCCGCCTGTAGCTGGAAATGATAGAAGAGTACTGTGACCCCGTGGTGTTTTGCCAAGATTAGAAAGACCTAGAACCAGTAGTTTGGGCGTTTAAACGGGTGTTTTTACTCCGATCGCGTCCCCAAGGTACGGCGAGCTCTGCCGAACACGCAGCGTTATAATACTGTAAGGGCATCAAACCTAAAGTGGCATCCCTGCCCCGCAGAGCTTACACTCTGGGGCATGCTGGGAGACTTGCAGGGACAGTAGGGGAAAGGAGTAAGTGCAGTGTGTGGCAGTAGCTGACCTTGCTAGTGGTTATGTGCCTCTGTGCGTGTGGGGGAGCAGTGACCACGAGCCCAGGATACCAAAATGTTTCATTCAGGTGTGTGTTTTCACATCTACTTTAAGCAGGGGCGAGCGGGGGAGAAGAGATGCTTATGGCCCCAACAAAGCGTTGCATGGATGAGTGCTTTCTCGTCTATGCATTCTTAATGCACGTCACTAAGTAGGATGTGCCATTTGCAGAGACAACACGCGGTTACTTGAAACGGCTCTCTGCGCGCGCGCGTGTGTGTGTGTGTGTGTGTGTGTGTGTGTGTTTTATAGGTCATTATGTCTCCGAAATAACTTAATCCTGCCACTTTACGTTATTTGTGAGCCTCTGAGGCACGCTGGCGGGGAAATTATATTCAGTGACTGGTTAAGCGTGCACAACTTTGATTTATCGCAGGCGGCGGCTGAAGTGTTTGCATACATCAGGCCCGCGTCCTCCTGGCTTGCAATCTTGGCGTTCCACTTCCCTCTTGTACCACCTTGGTTTAGTTTTCAGTCCTATGCAACTAATGACGAGGCCTGTAGGTGCATAACCGTGAATTCCTAAGCTGGAGACCAAGGCCTGTGCACCCTGTATCTGGCTACCACCATCCAAGCAAAGCTCAAATGTCCTAATGAATTCTCACAAGTGTGTGTTGTTGGTCTGTGTACATGTGTTGGACATTGCAAGACCTTCTGTACTGGTTCCCAACGCCAATCCTCAAGGACCAGCAACCGTGCAGGTTTTAATGATATCGCTGCGTGGAGCACCAGTGGTTCGGGCAATTTGTACAGACGTAGCGAGACTTCCCGTCTCTGGAGCCGCAGCCAAAAGAGCGAAAGTTTGCTGCGCTGCAGGCGCTCTGCTGCGAATCGACACCTTAATCCTACGGGCGCCAGGTCATGTGACCGCGCCTTGCTCCGATGCCAAGATAGTAACCGGGAAAGTTAAACCAGCGTGACTGCTGTGATCCGCGCTGATATTCCCCCCTCCCCCCTCCATCTGCAATAAATGCAGAGGAGTATCGCCAACGTCCAGCTGGACGCCCCCAAAGCTACGCCAGTCTCTAAAACACCACCCATTTGCCATGCAAATAAGTGGGAGGCGCGGCTCCAATTTTGCATGCATTATTGAATCGCATTCAAGAAACGGATTCACATCTGGCGCAGATGACCACTTTTAAACCCGGTGGGGTTGTGTGACTCGCGCGAGGCCTGAACTTAAGCACAGGTGCCGAATTTGATACACCCTTTTTAAAATAAGTGTGTCTCCTCCCTCCTTAATGATATTCTTCCCCCTAATCACAAGCCGACACCGCAAATGTGAAATAAAGTGCCACGATACATTAACCCCCGGCAGCGCTTTTGCTTCAGACTCGCGCTGGCACAGACGCCTAAACGTTTAAACTGCGGGTATTTCGTGTCTGGCAGCTGACAAGCCAGCGAGCGCACGGACTGTGTCCTTTTTTTATATATAGCTTCCACAATCCCCTTTTAAAACAGTTGCCTTGGCCCCGTGCTGCTGCTTATAACGTGTGTGTGGCCAGTTATCCAATTACAAGTGTTTGGTCTGTACCCCGTGCAGGCTGCGGAAGCCAGCTTGCACCTGCTTCAGTGCTAACACGGCCGTCGGAGATACGCCGGGCCACCCGTTCAGACGCGTCAGATTTGCGATGACAGCTGCTGACTGTTTTTTGTTCCACGCGATTAATTCCAAAAACCCCCTGCATTACGGCGATCTCTCTCGCACCAACGGCTCGAGCAGAGCACTGCTTAATGGCGAGAACGCGGGCCATTAATCAGAACGGGAGTGCTAATGATGTTGGCAGAGTTGTGCGGTGGATGGTCATTAGGCTCGGCACCGAGCCTGCCCCGCCGCGAGTGTATAATTCTGGATAAAACATGACAGCGCAACCTTCGGGAACATAATTAAAACCAGTCGCCAACTGCAGCACGTCAGATCTGGTGCCCGCTTCGGAAACGAGAGAGACAATCGCACGTGAAAATGTGTGAATTATTTGGTGTTTAGTAGCCGTTCTGCAGCCCGTGTAGAATTCAATCACATTATCATAATTGTACAACACTCACTGAAAAGTGTCCGGTGTTGCTGTGTGTAACTGGACTTCCAACCGATTTCGGGGTCCATGTTGTCTGTTGGAATCCATTTTGCTTCACCCCAGACCGAACCCGAGAAAGATTTGTGGAATGGAAGAAAAACACATTTTAAGGGAAACAATTCATTTTGTAGGAAAGTTGAATTGTTTACAGTACGTTTTGGTCAAGATAAGACTATGCGCTTTGCGTCCCGACGTTTTCCAAGGATTGTTTTAATTGTATGGTTTCATGCCAACAAGCTATGCATAGGTTAAATGAGGAGCTAGGAATTACTATATGAATCCTGTTGGAGAGGTGATGTCGGAACAGAAATATATATAGCCCAGGGTTGCTCGTTGTTTTTTTAACCTGTCCTTGCCTGAAGCTTGTTATACCTGCCTGTGGAATATTTAAATCCATTTGGGACGGCAGGAAACCGCAACGTATCGGGACAAAGAATCTGTATTTTCACACGCTTGGAACGTTAATTTTCACTTGGGATGTCTAAAAAAAAAAAAAAAAAATACTGAGATGTATAAATGGATAATCAAATGTTTTATTGTCTTAACGACAAGGTGTTTTTATTCTAATGCTGTGGATAAACTATATTTTTGGGGTTTTGCATCAGGCGCAGAAAAGCGCACACTTTTTTTTTTTTTCCTGTTCCCACTGGAGCATCCGACATAAAGTTGAACATGTGCAAAGCATGGATTTTCGAAACTCAGTCCAGCTACTTTACAATCCTGCCAAGTTTGGTTAAGATCAGTGCGGTTTTGAGAGGTTCAGTCCGCCATCTTTGTTCAAAATGGCGTCCAATTGTTTCCAAATGGACAGCAACCTCCTTGATCACGGGAACCATCATGCAAACCGTTGTTGCAATATCTTAAGGCCGTTTAAGCACAGGCAGCTTCCCAAATCTATATGTGTGGTTGACACCTTCTAGCTTCACATTGCAAGGCCTGTGTAACCAACCTCACACCGTGGAGGCCCAAAAAGTGGAAGAAGCTGTCTCTGAGTAGGTTGGCGGGCTCTGCACTTCTTTTAACCCCAGGCCGTGCTGGAAACACTGTGCAATGCGGCAGGCTGAAGCTTATATAGGGGATCCCATGTTAAAGTGGACAAGAAACAGACAGACGCACGGGCGAGTGCTCATTTGCATATCGTTTCCCACAATCCCACGCTGCCTTCCGCATCAGGAAAGCCGTTACAATGATTGGTGTGCAGAAGCTGCCGCGACCTTTTTGCAAATATCAGCTGCGAGTATTTGTTTGAATAATTAATACGTTGCTATTGTGCTGTCCTGCTTGTAACCCCCGGCTTCCCCATTACTGCCTGCCACCCAGCAGCAATGCGGTCTGCCTCCGGAGCGGAGTCCCGTTATTTCAATGCTGGACATCCCGTGAATTGCTCTAAAGAGCTTGCCATCCTTTTTGTTTTGTTGGGGGGGGGGGGGGGGGGTGTCTGAGACAAAGTGACTGAATTCCAGTATCCTGCTTTCCCTGTGACCCAAAGTGGGGTTCATCCACTTCCCAGGTGGTCTTTCCACTGAGAGAGTCCTCCCATCCTAGGACATGGGCTGGGCAATATTTGGGGGGCGGGGGGTACGGTGTGTTCCCGGGGTAAAGATGATGGGGGCATTGCGCCCGGGGAACACCCAGCTCTGACATAATGACAAACCTGCTAAAGCCAGAGAGCCTTTCTTGTTTGGCAGTGTACACGGCTCTATACAGAGGATATTGCACAGTGCCAGTGCTATGCAAGGGGAATAAAATGTACTATTATGCACAGAATGCCTATGACGTCCTCCATTCTCTTCACATTATGGCTTCATAAAGGCCTGCGATCTTTTATCATTCCTCAGATGTACGGACCTGTATATCTTTTATATAGCGCCATCCAGGTCCATGGCGCTTGACAGCAGTAAGTCACGAGACGTAATGGGAACACGCGCTTTAGACATGAAAGTAACGTTAGGAAAAGGAAGTACCTGCCTGGAAGTGGGAAGAACGTAAAGGGACGGTAGGAAGGGTTTGGTCTCCGCAAGATGGCCGCGACCCAATACCCATTAACCACACAGGCTGGGCTTCCCATGGTACGTGATGGCCTGACGGTACCACCAAGTAGGGTAATGGTAGCCAGTCTAGCACAGCAAGGCGAATGCCTTCCCCCCTCACTCACTCCATTTCCAGTGGGCTTCTCAAGCTTCGACGTCCAGCGACGGACCTTCAGCACGGTGTGACCCGGAAGCGCTCCGGGGTCACCCGAGGTCGGACGTTCTGTTTTTGTGTTTTGCTCGCCACCCACAAACTCTGCAGCCCATCAGTCCCTCCCGTCAGCGCGCCATTCATCTTCGCTTTCCTCAGCGATTGAGCGATGAATCTAAATGACACCGCCGTGTGGAATAGAGTTTCCTCTCGCCTCGCTGTGGGGCAATCGGATGATATCTCTGTTTTTTTGTTTTTTAAGGTGGAATAAATGCGGGTTTGGAGATGTAGATCTCCGTAACACGTGCAGGGTCCAGCTTTACCGTCTTGACTACTGACGTAACGCTGGGGGGGGATTGGGGGACAGGAGGGGGTTTGTGCCCGTTTGTAAAAATTTTTTATTGGTAAATAACACAGGTTGAAACCTATCTCGGCTTCATATTGCAGAGGCAGTATAACCAGCCTCTCACTGACATCCAAACGGTCGAAACTGCTGTCTGTGGGTAGATTGGCAGGCTCTGCACTTCTGTAACCCAGGCTGCGTAATGCGGCAGGCAGACGCTTACGGGGAATCCATGTTACAATGGGTGTGAGCAAAAAGGTGGCGCTGTGATGGCTCATTTGCATGCCGTTACCCAGAATCCCTGGCGGCAGTGGTAGCATTGCAGGCGAAGAGATAACGGGGAAGGGCCGGGATGCTGACGTGTGACTGCGCTCACAACGCTGGGTTTTTATTGGCTAATGAATATGACCGCGCTCTTTTTAAAATGCATATGGCTATGAAGCAACGTGCGGCCCAAACAAAAACCCAAACGAGGTCTGAAAGTTCAGACTGATTTAGGGGGCCTACCCAATGCGAAAATACGCGCGCGGTAAAGAAAATGCGACAATGGATATAATACTCGTGCGGTCTGCGGCGTTTGGCCGCAGCCGTTTCGCCGCGACCAAACGGCCACCGGCACTTGATCGCAACTAGCTTTGCCGCTAAGGTAAATCCCTAATGTTAGCCCCTACTACTAACGTCACCACCCTATCGTAATAACCTCTAACTCCTTACCCCGAAACACCTAAAGTTATCCCCCTACCCCAACTACTACAACCCCTCAAGTTATATCCCCCCTAAGCACTAGAAGCGCCTCTTATTGTAGAAGCCGGCGGAGTTTCCGTCAGTGAAACGGCCGTGACCGCATATCCCACCCCATTCCGGTGCTAACGTGCAAATAATGATCACATTTTATGCACGGAGGAAGTTGCCGCCGCCCCCCCTTGCAGAGTCTGTGTGGCATGCGAGGCCCACCTGCTTCTCACCCTCAGGAGTCAGAGACCCTTGACGCCTCTGTGAATTGTACGACGGTGGGCGAGTGTTTGCGAAGTAGACGGAAAACGAGGGTAACCGGCGCCAGAGGGTCACCCCTAGGAGGGGGAGAGTAGGGCTGCGCTCGCTAGTTGGTGATAGAGTAAGGGCGATGAGCCAAGGACGGAATATGTGTGTGGGCCTAGGGGTGGATATGTAAGTTAGTCACCGGTAAGAGTCCCAAAACAATAGTGATGAAACTGCCAACGAGAGAGTGATCGGAGTTAAAGCCCATAGTGCCTCCGACACACACACACACACACACACACACACACACACACTTTCGTTCCCTCTCTCGTTTACGTATTTGTGAAGTACGCTAATGATTTGGGTTTTTTTTTTGTCTTCTCACTCCGAGAGCATTTTTCGTTGTCGGTTATTGGCAAACACAACGCAGAATAAGTCGAATGTGTCGCAAACGTAGATTTATTATGAAGTTTAACTTAAAACCAAGAGCATCAGTTTCTTTTTTTTTCTCTTTCGTTTGCTTCAGCTTTGTTCCCCCCTTGGGGCTCGGGGGGAGTGATAATAGGAGGAGGTCTGGGAGGGGTTGGGTCAGCGGCTGAGGGAGGAGTTATTGGGGCGCTGTGCCTGCCAAACTCTATGTACACCGTCTGAACTATGCATGAAAAACGAGGAGTATAAAGCTGATTTAAAAAGGTTTTTTTTTTGCTTTGTGACATGCAGGTACTGGTCCAGAAGTTTGCAAGGAAAACCCAGGGCACGTTCACAAATCAAATAACGGCGGCGACAACCCACGTCATCATGAAAACAGGTAACTCGGCAACGGAAGTTGACCTGTCCACGGCACAGCAAGACGTGGCGGGCGACCGCAGTGCGTAGGATTCCACCACCCGTAAAGATTGAAGTCGACCAAACAAAGTCTACCCCGGCACTCCAAAAAAAAGATGCAGAATAGTCGGAAAATAACAAAGAAATGATATCTTTACTGATGAAGACAAAAATTGTCAAAAATACACAAAACTAGAACAACCTAACATAGTACAAAAAGGGGGGAGGGGGGCAACCTCGATGTTTCGGGGTACTGACCCTTCTGGCCCATTCTTACGTACTTAAAGAAAACGTAGTACTTCCCTTTTAAATGGTATCGTCCCATCCGGATACTTCCAGCGAAACACTTTAGGCTGCGCTTAATAGTGACAGCGATGCAACGTCGCGTCAAAACAAACGCATTGCCGCCATCGCGTGCGCTTCCAGTAAGCGCGCCGGCTTGGTCGCGATCGCTGGAAGTCCTTTCAATTTGATTTTTTTTCCCGGCGACCCGTAGCCTGCCGTCGCCGGCGCTAACGAGCGCTGCCGTACTCCGGAAGAGGATGTGGAAATCGGCACTCTGGAAGTCTCCGCATGTCTGGCTTCTGTGCTGAACCCTAAAAGATGTTACGGGCTTGTTTGGAATTTAAGGAAAGGGGGGGTTCCTTTTTTATATATATATACCGAAAGGTAAAATCCTTTTTCGGTCAGCCGTTTTTGCTGCCGTTACAATCCCTGCCTAGGAGAATCTTTGCTGTTAGACACTTATTTTTTTGGAGGGATCCATTTTGGGCCCTAAAGCTTTGGGAAGAGTTAGGACCAAAGTGAACCTGTGGTGCGTTTCACCGGTTTAATACAGCATCCTTGTCTGCGTCTTCACCCCACGGTGTTACGTGACACAGGGGTGCGCAAACTGGGGGCACAAATTTTTGTTGGGGGGGGGGGCGGCGGTTAGAGGTTTCGCCGCCCTTCCTGACATTTCATTTAAATGCTTTGGGGGAGTGCACATGGCCTCTAACTCACCTTCTCTCCGGTGGTTTTGGGTGTCGCCATGGGAACATGGTGTCAAATAACGCCAGATACCAGGTTGTTTCCCTCTCCGGAAGTATCTCAGGTCCCCGGAGCTGAAATAAACACGGTTCACCTCGCAGGACCCCCCCGCCCCTCCCCCCCATCTTCCCACCACCCAATGTGAAAAAGAGGGTGATGGAGGGGGAGACGACTGCGCCTGTAAACAGGTCAGGGTGGGGGGGGGGGGGATTTACGACGACTAATCTTTGCCTTATTGCGGCCTTTTGTTTAATGTAGCAGTGTTCGAATCCATGGAGCTCAGAGCTTCCTTGGCATGGGGGAAGAGGGCTTCACAAAGTGTATGAAAGGCAGGGACGTGTTTTGAGTGGGGGGTCACATCTGGTGTAATACCTATTTTATTTTAACCAAAATCCGACGCCTGTAAGTATTTTTTGAATGCTTTCTGGATGTCGGTTTGGAAACACAATGAGCTGTGACTGGACGCGGGTTTGATTTTTGTTTTTCCCCCTCTGGCTGCTCCCTTTACGGCTGATGTCGCTGTGTGTTCCAACAAGACCAAGGCAAAGCCTTCTCCCCCTCTCTCTCCCCCCCTCTCTCTCCCCTCCGCATCCCTATCCCATAACTTCAAACATGATTGACATACACTCCCCCCTCCCTTGCTCCCGCCCCCCCCTGTTGGAACACCCCTCATGATTCCAAAGGAACAAAAGCAGCAGCTCTTTGGCTGCTACCATGGACAGCTCCTTCTCAAGCCTTCTGCCCTTCTCCCATCTATAGCGAGGCAGCAATGGGTGGCCAGCACTGTAAGCCTACTACTTAACCCTCTCTCTGCCTGAGGGGGGGGGGGGCCTACAACGCCCTGCACAGCAGCGAATGGTTTAATGCTGCTTATCGCACGAGCAAGTATCGGAAACGGACCCAATAAAAATCGGTTGCCTCCGCGTAATTAAAATTAGCTTGAGTCCTCCCGATTTCAAAGCCGCTTGAAAAAAAAAGTTTTGTTGGCCTCTTGTTTTTTTTTTTTTTTAGTATTCTAAATACGCGCGCCGTCCGAACCGAAATCCCTCGTTGCTGCCGCGGGTCCTAGGCAGGACCACGCCATTTTTAAGGGTGTTTATCCCATCTTGGCTGCGAAGGCCGGCCCTTAATTGGACTCCCATTAGCTTTGAGGTGGGTGGTCCGAAATGCCACCCTCCCTTTTTTTTCTTCCTGTACTTGCTTTTCTGGGGGGGTTGCCCGCGCCGCGCAAAAGCAGAGGAGGACAGAACGTGCCGTTGCGAGCGTTATCGTCAATTTAGCTAAACGACCTGTCTTCCCTGCCCGACAGCGGCAGTCGCTGATGACCAAGACGATTCTTGGAGCGGTCCAACCTTTTGGACTTTGCTTATCAGACCCTGCTGCCGAGCGCGATAATGTTGGAATTACGTAGGGGGGGGAAATCCACATTCATTTATTGGTAGAAATCATTTAAAAAAAAGACTTCATTTTTTTTTATTATTTTTTACATGGGTTTGAAGCAGGGGGGTCTCCAGCTGTACCCCATTAATGTCCCTCCGGGGTCCCGCTGCTTCCCGAGATACCTCCTGAAGGGGGGGGGGGGGAACGATATTTCGACAAAGTGTAAAGCTCCCTCAGACCAATAGGAAGCAGGAACCTGATGACATGGCGGCTTCATATTGGCCCGCAGGCCGCGGGAGTTTGGAAACTCCAACATTGCGTGATCCCTGCTAGCTGAGCCGGGCAGCTTCCGGCGCCCCCTACATAGGTCTTGTATCTTATAATTCTTTTTTTTTTTTAAATTTGCCATCCCTTTCTGGCCCCACAGAGCGAATGACGATGGTGACATTTAAAGGGTTAACATCAGGCGATTCATTGCTTTTTGCCTTTTTTTTTTTTTTAAGCGACAATTTTCATTTCATTTTTAACAATTGAAACGACGCATCGTTCGCCTGCTTCGCCAACGCGGCGCCCTCGTGATGCAGAAGTGCCAGAGGTTCAACGTCTCGTCGTCGGGTTCATTTAGGTCCTGCGTAGCCGGTGCGTGGAACACGTTCTTGAATAGAGGCAGCATCTGCACCAGCGTAATGGGCCATTCTTCTGGGTTGTTTTTTTGTTTCAGACGCAGCGATGGTGTGCGAGCGGACCTTGAAGTATTTCCTCGGCATCGCGGGCAGGAAATGGGTTCTGAGCTACCAATGTAAGTCGAACATTCATTGCGTTGGTTCACTGGGGGACAGTTTGCGTTTAGTTGTCCTCGTGGCTGCTTTGCTAGCCCTTCTCACCGGCTGCGCCTTGTTAACCCGGAGCCGAGAGGCCGAGTTTATTTATTTATTTATAAAATGTGTTACCAGGGGAAAAATCTACATGGAGAATGACCTCCTTGTTTTCAAGAATGTGCTGGGCCCAAAGTGAAGTTGACAACAGTACAATTTGCCGTTAAAAACAAGTTTCAAGTGGGGGAAACTGCCAAAAGTCTTGAAGGAATTTAGGCAGGAAGCGGAAAATCCATTAAAGTGTGTGTGTGTGGTGTGTGTGGGTGGTTGTGGTGTGTGTGGGTGGTTGTGGTGTGTGTGTGTGTGGGTGGTTGTGGTGTGGGTGGTTGTGGTGGGTGGGTGGTTGTGGTGGGTGGGTGGGTGGTGTGTGTGTGTGTGTGTGGGTGGTGTGTGTGTGGGTGGTGTGTGTGTGGGTGGTGTGTGTGTGGGTGGTGTGTGTGTGTGTGGTTGTGGTGTGTGTGGTTGTGTGTGTATTTGTATGACTATGTCTGTGTTTAAATGTGTATGTCTGAATCTACAGTATGTGTATCTGAGTTTATATCTGTGTGTGTGTGTGTGTACGCAGTGATCTTTTGCAGACAGTTTGGAGGTGCGGATCAGACATGTCTGGAAGGCTCGGTCTAAACGGTTTGTCTGAAATGAATGAAGTTATCTTGCACATCCCTGCACCAGCCATTAGGAAATCAAATGCTCTCAGGGCATCATATTCCACCTACTCTATTTTACAATAAACCCATCCTTTTTTTTTTGTTTTTTTGTTAATGCAAGCTTTCCAAAAATCCCTCTTCTCCCCCCCCTCCCTCCCTCCCGCCGCCAACCGTCTTTTGTTTATTAATATTGCCATCCGGAGATATCGCCTTGTATTCCTCAGGCTTTGTGCCCAAAATGAGCAGGCTGTCAGTTCTTATTGTAGAAGCAGTAGATTTGCAGCCTGTATGATTTAGATGGCTTATTATCTGATTTTCCAAGTCGAAGTCAAGAAAAGGCTGAATATCTTACGAAGGCTTAGATCTTCTCATTTTCCCCCCCCCCCCCCCCCATACAAGTTTTTCAAAGGGATAAACTCCCTGAAACCGTTGCAATTTAATTGTCCTTCTCCGCAGTTAATAATTTAACTTCCATCACAAGGTTTTAGTTTCTTTTTGGACGGTGTGTGCAAACTTGTAGGGTGGCATTAATGGGTGAGATTGTCTAACCGTGTACGTGGTGTTGTGCGTGGAAAATGCGTTTCCTGCTCCGAAAAGCTTAGTCTAATTTTTTGGTCATAAGCAAAGATGGCCGTGGTACTCGAACGTGTTCACCTGCGTCAGAGGCAGTAACGGTGCCACAGAGCTACTCTTTCCTCCCCCCCCCCCCCCCAATAACTGCAAAAACAACATGGCTGCCTCCTTTACGGTAGAGACCTCCGTCTGGCTGCCTGAGGCGACAGTTTCCGCAGATCTTTTCATAACGCTTCTGGGAATTAAAAATGGCCGCCAGCAAGTCAATGAATTAATAGGGACATTGTGATGATGAGCTGCCTTCCCCGGCAGGCGGTCATCCTGTTTGCTACGGGTACCTTTGAAATTGTACATGGGAGAGTTGGCGTGAGGTTGAAGGCGTTTGGTTTATGAACACGCGTGTTTGGGAGTTCGATCCCAGCCTCGGCCACTTGGGGAGACCCGTATACAATTTAACTGGGGATTGAACCTTCCCAAGCAAAGGGTAAGTGGTTCAGAGCAAATGGAAAGGGGGGAGGTTCCTTTGACCCATTGTCCACTGGAAGTACATTGCTAGGGTTCTCCTTACTTACCACTTGGATTGTAAGCTCTTCGGGGCAGGGACTCCTTTTCCTAAATGTTACTTATTCCTATTATTATGTCACGTGTGTTACATATACATACATACATACATACATACATGCATGCATGCCTCTGCACTCTGTAATTGCCCAGTGCTAGTGGATGAAAGGCTGGAGATAAATGCAATTATTATAACAGCGGTCGGTATCTGCCTGAAGTCTGATAAGATGATTGTGTTCCTTCCCCGGCAAAACATAACAAACGGCTTCTTGACGTTGAGTCTTTTCAGTTCTCCAGCATCGTATAAAAAAAAAAATCATTATGATCTGCATCTTGGAGAGCAAATTTATGGCGCTGTGAGCCCTGCGCCGGTGTGAATGCTGTGTGCGTTTACAATGCTTATCTACGTCGCGCGAATTCTAATGTAATCGGTCACAGTTTCACTTTTTTTCTTCTTTTATCCAGGGATTGTGCAGTCGTTCAAAGCGGGGAAAATCCTCGACGAGGTGAGTGGGAAATGAAATCCGCCTCCCGCAGACCGTTCGCCCCGGTTATCTGCGACATTTGGGTCTTACCTGCCTGTTTTTTTGGCCGTCGTCTTACGGGGGGAGGAGGGGTGGAATTTCTGCACGTTGCATTGCAGGCTTGTGTATCTGCAGAGGCTGATGTGCACGACATCCGGTTACGAATGGTAACGGGCTTACCAAACGGCGGACACTTTTAGTGGCGCTTCTGGATGGCTTCTTCACTGCAGTTTGTGCGGGTTTTTTTTTCAATAATCAATAATTGAAATAATCAATAATGATCAATAATTTTGTCACCGGCCTAACGTTAAAGCAGAAGACCTCCCCCCCTCTGTCCGGCACGGTCATCTTTTGGACAGGAAGCCAGTGGTCTCCGGAGCCTTACCGTCTTCATTTCTCTTCCTCCCCGCAACGGGAACCCAGTTACTGAGAGAGGAAGCACCGTTACTTCCTCGTATTAAAATTCCCCCTCCTCGGGCGTCCAGTGGGCCGACAGGAAGCCGCCAACCATTGACGCTCTGGCTTCCTGTTGCCCCACGTCAACCCAGAGAGGAGTCGTCTTCCCGTAAGGTCGCGATCTCTTTCCCCCTACAAAAAGAAGACGGGCAATTAGATGATGATGTGGCTACGACGTGGTAGGGCCCCAGGAGGGCCAGACCCCATGATGTTATAGCCACGTCCTTAGGGGCACCCGACGGTTCGTATCGCACACACATACACATACACAGTGATCCCCCAAATTATTGTTAACTTGGAACTGGTTGGCGACGATGAAACATTTTGAGAGCCGCCTGAATCACATCTTCCCTAAAAGGTACACACGTCGCAACCACATCATTGGCAGTACCATGTAAAAGGTATTTAATCTTTTTTGTTGTTGTTGTAATCTGGCATCTACAGCTCAACCCCCTTATAACGCCGTGCTTGGGGTCCAAAGAATCCCACCGCGCTATAAGCGGATCGCGTTAGAAATAATGTACCATTGTATGCGTTGTACAATAAAGTATTTAAGATACCAATAACCGTGTTGTAAAGTATTCATAATTAGGAAAATTGGGAGCCACGTGGGCATCGCGTTATAAGAGGCTCACGTTTTAGTGGTGTTGCAGAGTACATGCAACCACACACGCGGGTTCTCTTGATAAGGCTTCTTTATTGAGCCTTAAAAACATACAGCAGACAAAAACAAAATAGCTTCTCTTCAGCATAGAAAACAAGGCAGCTTCTCTTCAGCATGCAGGACACAGACAGTTCATCACATGTGTACTTTGAAAAACAAACCTTATAGCAGTAATCTCTTCAGTGTTTCAGTCCTGACCAGCTAGCTTGCATGTGTGTACAGCCTGGGGGTTTTAAAACACCTTGATTATGCAGCTGAGGTCAGACTAATTAAGCAACCCTTCTCAACTGAAACTTAACCTCGTCACTGCTGCACTGCAAGCCTAAACATATATGGCTGGTGACGTTCATTCACCCTGTCACAAGCGGATTGTGTTATAACGGGGTTGAGCTGTATGTGTGGTTTTTTTTTTTAAGTTCTAGTCTTACAAATGACAAAAGAATACAATGAATATTTTTTTAGTGCTTTACTTCCCCCTTTAAAAAACAAAATAATAAAAATAAAAAAAAACTGTTTGATCAATAACATTGCATGTTTAATGAGTTGGGAAAGGAGGCTGAGAAATTCACTTCAAACACGGCATTATATTTGATGCATTTCGAGTTTGCCTTCCCCATTAGCCGCAACCCTAACGGATCTCCAATCACTAAAAGCCAGACAATGCATTCGCATTAGGTCCGAAGATAGGATGAGGCAGCTGATTCTTATTCTACACGCCGTGCCCTGCAAGTTGATGGCACGATGCGCTGTCTGAGGACAGACAGGCTGTCTATCAGCTTGAAGGTAATTGCTTCCCCATCACCTACTGAATAAAATCCAAGGTCTTCAATGGAAGTTGCGTCCCTCCCTGAGGGCAATTTCCATGACTTCAAACGTGCCCAATAGCTTCCAGTGCAATGTTCTGTGCCGGCCCCGGAGAGAAGTAGGTTGGTCACAGGTTGCAATGTTGAAGACCCCACGCCAATTGAACGAAGCGTTGGTCTCAAACTTGTGTATGGACTTGAGGTCTCTAGTTCGGCTGCAGCACGTCTGAAGAAGGGCTTGTGTGATCTTGAGAGCCAGTTTACTAAGTTTGAGGTACTCCTAGGTCTAGTGTCGGGCCTAGATTAGGGCCCAGTCGCCGTAGTGTGCCCATTGTGAGAGTTCCAGCCTAAAACGTTTCTGCATCAGCATTTCTCCAGAGTAGAAGATCGCTGGAAGATTGTACAATGGAGTACGCAAAGAAGAGTGGTTCGCCGGGTTGGTCCGTCCTTCCATGTAGTAACACAGGAGGGAGAGGGAGCAGGGGGAATGATACCTTTTATTTTTATTGGACCAACAAGTAGTTGAGATGTTACAAGGTTTAGAACCTCTCGGGTGTGGGGTTACCCAATGAAGGACCCAGAGAGGTTAGAAAGCTTGTAACATCTTGTCAACTTCTTGATGGTCCAATACAAAGTATCTTGCCCCTTACTCCCTCTCCCTCCTTTGTTACTACATATAATGAAGTGATTTGGGGGGGGGGGGGGTGGAAAGCCTTTATAATGAATGTTAGGGATTTTACCATTAGTTTTGGTCCCGGCCCTTAAAATGTGTTGATCGCTATAAGCGTTATTATTATCGTTTATTTGTAAAGCGCCACCATACTCCCCAGGGTACAGAGTTATGCATGTTACTTCAACAGAATGGGCTACAAGGGCAGAAAAGTGCAGACGGGGACGAGGGTCCTGCTGGTGAGAGCTTACCACCAATTAGGAGTATTTGTGTAAAAAGGGACAACTCTACACCTTGAAAGTAGGATTTTAACGGGCGACAGTGAAGTAAAGAAGAGCAGTCTCGTTAACCAGAGCTTTTTCCATCGTGTGCTCATCGAGCCAGACGATAACTGGCGCAGGATGACGACGACGTTGATCGCACTCGAGTAGGATCAACGTTTAGATCCCAGTTGAGGACCTTTTGTCGAGATACTTGGCAAAGGTCCCATTCGTAAACCCTGCGTCGAAACGGCCATGGCCAATTGTCCCACGGTGGCCAGACTGCCGTGGCGAATTGTCCCATTCCTGGTCCATTCTGCTACCGAAATGCTGGTCCTGCTTCACAAATACATGTGAACTCGTCTCTTTATCACAAGTGCCGTCGACTTCATCTTTATTCTACAGAACCTCTGCAGATTTGTGTTTCGAGATCGGTTTTGTTCTCTGTCGTGATGTCCTGCATGATGGTTGAAGGGCTTTGAGATGCCTCCGGCTTCAGCTTCCTCTGGGACCGCACAAACCTGCCCCTCCACTCTGCTGGCGCCTAAAATGTCGGGTGCAGAAGTTGGACAATCGCCAGGCTTGTGCCGTGCCAGCAGAAGTCCGGATGGATTTGTAATGAACCCCGATGTTTCAGTTTCAGTTTTCCAGTCATTACATCAGGACCCCCTCTTCTACACCCCTCCCCCCCCCCCCCCCCAAATCATAATTCAATAAGAGCTTTATTTTATTCGAGTAGGGCAGGGGTGTGCAAACTTTTGGCCTCGTGCCCCCCTGACTGCTCGGCCAGTGCTTGCCCCCCCCCCCCCCTTCCTTACCTGGTATCCGGCGTCATGTGATATCACATGACCCCGTGGCGTCATTTGCCGCCACGGTGACGCGCCGCCTGAGAGAAGGTAAGTGAGTTTACAGAGGTCTCGCACGCTCCTGGGCATTTAATTTAAATGCCTTGGGGAAGAGGGCGGGACCTCTGTAACCACCGCCCACCCCCAAAAAAATTCTCGCGCACCCCTGCATTCGAGAACAATGGTCTAAAATCTACTTCTGCATAGCCTTTGTGTTTTGTCTGTATATTTAAAACTTTTCTGTAACGGCGTTAAAATAAAACGCATACGAACAATGGGTCGTGTTGACCAAATCCCGAGGCCATGGTCTAGGGAATAATGTGAAGAGAAAAATGAGATACTTTGTCACTGCACAGCGAACACGTTACCTGTTGCAGGCGTTGATCCCTTTTGGGACGGGAGGGGGGGTTAATGACGCACCGAGCTGCCGCGCCCTCCGACTAACGGCGAACGCGCGGATTTTCTTTCAGCGCGACTTTGAAGTGACCGGCGATGTGATCAACGGAAGAAACCATAGCGGGCCCAGGAGATCGAGGCTGGGATCGGGCGGCCTGGTACGTTCCCTTCTCTCCGCTACTTAACGTGCAGCTGCAGGATGCTCGTGGTCACGGAGACTGGACCGCAGCACGTACTGCTGGCCGGTAATCCAGTTCAATGGAGCTCAACTGCCTTTAAAGCAACACTCCGATCTGCTGGTTCCCCCCTAACGCCCCTTTAATCTGCACATTAATGCAATCCCACCTGTAAGTAATTAGCCAAGTTGCCGATTGATCCACTCTCCTATGATCGATCGGTGAAGATTTGGCTTGGGGGGTTCACTAAATGGCTGTCAGTGCAGCAGAAGAGGACCCAAGGTTCTGTGGGGGGAGATCATGTGACCAGGCAGTCGCTAGATACAATTTGGTGCACTGCTAGAGAGAGGGTAGGGCTCAAAAAGGGGTGTGCCCGAGCCTGTTTCAGAAGAGGAAGGGGGTGTGACTTTGTAAATGTTTGCTACAGAAACACAAAAGCTCGTTACATTATAATACATTAAAAATGTCATTCAGAGTTGTTTTTAAGAAAAATGCTACAAGTATTTTCTCGTAGTACAGAACTGATTTATTAAAAAACACACGTAGGATATTGCTTGGTCTGCCGCTTTAAAGTAGCACTACGCTCTTATTTTAGCGTTTCCCAACTCCAGTTCTCCAGAACCTCCTAACAGGTCCGATTTTTAAAGCAATCCCGGCTTCAGCACGGGGGGGGAGGGGGGCGGGGTGGCGGCGTTCTGTCAAACGGAGCCCCTGATTGAGCCACCTGTGCTGAAGCTGGGACGTTCTTAACCTGGCCTGTTGTGAGGTTCTTGATTTACTGGGAGTTCAGAACCACTGGTCTTTTTCGTGAGTCATTTCACAGCACTGGTTTTTCTAGTTGGTGGCGTTGACTTGGTCCAAACATTTCGGTTTCCCCTATTTGTGACCATCGTTGTGGGCCTTTTCCCGCAGAAGAATACTTAACAATTCTACCCCACGGCGTGGTTTATCTGGCTTAACTGGCGTGGTTTATCTGGCTTAACTGGCGTGGTTTATCTGGCTTAACTCTCCGGTGAGGTCGGTAGGCCGGGCTTTCGTGCTGTTACGGGGTGTGGCTTGTTATCACCACAACTCCTTTCTTTAACGTTACCCTGATGAAAATCCCCACACGGGATCAAAGCATTTTCGGTCTGTATTATAGTAAGCGCGTGCGCGCTAGCGTCATTTACCAATACTTGTCTCCCTGGGACAGACGCGCGCGCGGCAGAGCGTTGGCGCGGCAGCTCTGTGGAAAGGCAAAGGAATGTTGTGTTTTCGAGCGGCTGCCGTGCCACGTGACACGGAGCCAATCACAGCGAGGCATGGGAAAAACAACTGCCCTTGTGACATCATGGCCACGCCTCCCTGTCGCGCGCGTCATCGTTTGGCCTATATTCACAAAACGCATGCGCCTCGCGTCACGCACGCGCTAACTATAACACAGACGGTAGTTCTGTGACTTGCCTCGTGAGTTGACTTCCTGTATCCGGAGAACTTTGAGAGCACGTGGTACTAAGTCTATGCACTGTTCCCCTGGTCTAAAGGTGTGTGGCTTGGCCATGGACGCCACTTAAGTTGACATGTTAATGGTAGCGCTTAGGCGTATGGGAGTGGGTTATGGATGCTTGCATGACCACACGAGGTGGGGGGGCATAGGTGAGAGGGGAGGGGGAAGATTGGGAGTTGGTGTTTGACGATGTCTCGCCACCGTAGCCTCTTGCATTATTCATGGGCCAGCTTGCGTCGTGGATTGTCTTCCCACGGCATCAAATTATCCTCTGGGTGCACTTAATGAGGTTGTCAATATCCTCCGCGGCTGCTGGTGACATTTTACAAGGCCCCGAACCCCCGGCCCGTCCTCATTATAATATGAGCTGGGATTCTCTGGGCTTTCTCTGCCTTAATTAGGTGCCGGTTAGGGTTGCCGAGTCTCGGCGGCAGAGGGATTGTGATTGTGTTGGCGAGCACGGCACGACTTGAGCAATGAATAAGGAACCTAATATTTGAGGAGAGCCGGTTATTGTTCCGATCCGGTGTGCGTTTAACCCCTTTTGCTGGTGGAGAGCTGCGCAATGGCTGAGCACTAATCCTTTCTTGGGAGAGGAGAGTTTTGCTAGGGATGCCCTGCGGTACATTTCAGCACAGATTGCTGATCCTAGATCAGCAAAATATACACCTTCAACCCAAGCTTCCCCACCCCAAACGCACACAGGCTCCCCATCCTCCCAACCCCAAACACACAGATACACATCCAACCCCCTTTCTCCCACTGCAAACGCACAGTCCCCCCCCAAACACACACCCCTACCTCCCAACCCAAACACACATGGACATCCCACCCAAAGCTTCCCCAACCCAAATACACGCCCCTCCCAATGCAAAACACAAGCGCCTCCCAAACACACATACACATCCCACCCTAAACACACACAGTCTCCCCTGGCTTCCAACCCCAAACACACGCACCCGCACCCACCTCTCTCCCAACCCTGCACCCACCTCTCTCCCAACCCTGCACCCACCTCTCTCCCAACCCTGCACCCACCTCTCTCTCCCAACCCCACACCCACCTCTCTCTCCCAACCCCGCACCCACCCTCTCTCTCCCCCTGCAAACCACCTCTCTCTCTCCTCCCAACCCTGACCAACCCTGCACCCACCTCCTCTCCCAAACCCTGCCAACCCACCTCTCTCCGTCCTATCCAACCCTCACCCGACCTTTCCCTTTTTTCCCCCTCCCCCCCCCCCCTCCCACCCTTGCACCCCACCTCTCTCCTCCCAACCCTTGCACCCCCCGCTCTCTCCCAACCCTGCACCCACCATTCTCCGTCAACCCTGCACCCACCTCTCCTCTCCTCTCCCCCACCCCCACCTCCCCCACCCCGCACCCACCTCTCTCTCTTCTCTCTGACCACCTCTCTCTCCCAACCCCGCCCCCACCGCTCTCTCCTTCCCAACCCCCTCCTCACCCACCTCTCCTCCCAACCCCTCACACCCTCTCTCATCCCAACCCAGCACCCCGCACCCACCCTCTCTCCTCTCCAACCCTCGACCCATTGCACCACCGCGCGGCCGAATTGGTGACCGTCTGCCCACCCCCAGCAAGGGGAGGCGGGGGGGAGGGGGCTTCAGGGCCGGGGAGACAGGCGTACACGAGGGCCCCCTCTCTCAGGAGTCCCCAACCCGCACCCACGCCGCCCCGCTCCTCTCTTCTCCACACCCCCTCTCACTCCCGCTCTCTCTCCCCACCCCTCCCCACCCCTCTCTGCTCCCCCACCCCTCCCCCCCCCTTCTCTCCCCACCCCGGCGCACCCCCACCCTCTCTCTCCCAAAGGCCCCCGTCCCCCCGCCATCTCTCATTCCTCGGATCCCACCCCGCCGCCCACCTCTCGTGCCTCCACCCTCCTCCGCGGACCCCCGCTTCGGTGGGCCGGGCGTCTCCCCCCCCCCCCGCCCCCACCTGTAATCTCTCCCCCCTCCGGCACCCCCGCATCTCGCATCCATCCGTCGCCTCCCACCCCCGGCTTCCGCTCCCCCCCCTCACCCACCTCTCTCCCCCCCTGCCACCACCCTCTCCCTCCTCCCACACCCTTCCCAGCCGCGTCTCTCCCTCCCCCCCCCTCCCCCCCCCTCGTGCTCTACTCGCCCACCTCCTCCCCCCCCAAGCGCCTTCTTCCCCGCCCCCTCTCCCCCCACACCAGATCTCTCCCCCCCTCGGTCCCCTCGCCCCCTCTCCCCCACCCCGCACTCCACCTCCTTCTCACCCCACCCCGCACCCCCCCACTGGTTCATCTCTCACCCCCCCCTCCCACCCCCCTGCTCTGCTCCTGGCTCTCTCCTCTCACTCAGCCTGCACGCCCTGCGCGCCCCACACCTCAGCTCTCTCCCTCCCCAACCCCAGCACCCACCTCTTCTCCCACCCTCGCACCCCTTCACTCTCTCCAACCCCAACCCACCTCAACCCACCCCCACTTCTGCTCTCAAAACCCACACCAAACGCCTCTTTCTCTTTTTCCCACCCCGCACCAAACCTCTCTCCCAACCCGCACCCCCTCTCTCCTCCAACCCCCAACCACCTCCCTCCCCAACTCCCGCACCCCCCTCTCTCTCCCAACCCGCCCGGCACCCACCTCTCTCTCCCAACCCCGCACCCACCTCTCTCTCCCAACCCCGCACCCACCTCTCTCTTCCAACCCCGACCCACCTCTCTCTTCCAAACCCGCACCCACTCTCTCTCCCAACCCGCACCTTCCCAACCCCACACCTCTTCTACCAACCCCGACCACTCTCTCTCCCAACCCACAAGACTAGTCAAGCACATACAGCTCGTAGTAAAGACACCACATCCCACAAACCACACCACACACCAGAACCCGCGTCCCTACACGCCCACCTCTCTCCCCCCACCCCCTCTCAGGAACAACAGCAACAGCACCCTCCCGCACCCCACACACACACCCTCTTCCCACCCGACACCCAACAAAACCTCCCACACCCCGTTCCACCTCCACCCCCCTCTCTCTACCAACCCCGCCACCCACACCTCTGCCTCTCCCAACCCTGCACCACTACCTTTCTCTCCAACCCTGCAACCCTCTCTCCCAACCCCGCGCACCCATCTCCTCCTCCCCGCACCCACACCTCTCTCTCCCAACCCCGCACCCACCTCTCTCTCCCAACCCCGCACCCAACCTCTCTCCGTCCCAACCCCGACACCACCTCTCTCCCCGAACCCGACACCCACCCTCTTTCCCAACCCTGCACCCACCTCTCTCTCCCAACCCTGCACCCACCTCTTCTCCCAACCCTGCACCCACCTTTCTCTCCCAACCCCGCACCCACCTCTCTCCCCCACCCCCACCTCTCTCTCCCAACCCCGCACCCACCTCTCTCTCCCAACCCCCACCCACCCCTCTCTCCATCACCCACCCCTCTCCCAACCCCACCATCTCTCTCCCACCCCCGCCCCACCTCCTATCCACCCAACGCTCCCAACTCTCCCCACACCCACACCTACCCTCGTCTGACCAACCACCGCTCCCACCTCTGATCTCGGCCAACGCCCTCCCCCACCTCTCTCGCTCCCTACGCCCGCCCCCGCCCCCACCCTCGTCTCATCTCGTCTCCCTACCCCTCGCACCCCCCGTGCTCTGCTCCCAACCCCCTCCCCCCCGGCTCGTCTCCCCTCACGACAGGCGCCTAGGTGACCAACCGCACATCCCCTCGGCGCCCATCTCTCCTCTTGCCGCACCCCCTCACACCACCTCTCTCGTCCAACCCACACGCACCCCCGCATCTCCACTCTCTCGCCAGCCCCTCATCGACCCCCCATCTCTCTCTCCCACCCCCGTCCACCCCCCTCTGTCTCCTCTCTCCCCCCCCCTCCCGCCCTCCTCTCGTTCTCCACCCACCTCCCCACCTCTCTCCCCCACTCCGTCCAACCCACCTCGGCCTTTCCCCGCCCCCTGATCATCGCACGCCGTCTCTCCCTCACTCCCCCCCCGCCCCCCCCTCTCTCTTCACCCCTCACCAGAGCACCTCTTCTTCCCCCGCAGCCCCCTCGCCGCCACCCGGGCCTCTCATCGGTCCACCGTCCACTTCCCCCCCCTCTGCCGCCAACCGCTGATCCGCCAGGCCTCTAACCCCTCCCTCTCTCCGGGATCCCGTTCTGCGTTCCCCCGCCTTACGCCCCCACCTCTCTCCCACCCAGCCCTTGCCCGGCGGGCACCGGCCACCCCCACTTCTTCTAAAGTCTCCCCCCCTCACCACCTCCCTCTCTTCTTCCTCCTCCCATTATCGCGGAGAACACCCACTGGCCCCGCCCCCCTTCCTCTACCTCTACTCCCACGCCCCGCCCCCCCACGTGCTCTCGTCCGCTCTCCCCCCCCCGGACAGGTCCCCACGCCGCGTCTCTCCCCCCCCCTCCAGGCCCACCCCATCTCTCCTCCCACATCTTCTCCCCCCCCCCTCTCTCCCGCCCCCTCCAATCCGCCCCCCATCATCTACTGGCTGCCCCCCCCGTCGCCCCCAGCTGGGCTCCTCGGTCCGCGCCCCAACCCCCCCCTCCATCCCCCGCCCTCATCGTCGAATCCCCCCCCCTCAGCCACCCCCTGCTCCATTTCTCGTTCCCCCCCCCCTCCCCCCTACCTCTCATCCCCCCCGCCCCTCCCACCCGTTCCTCTCTCCCACCCTCTGCCCCCGACCACCCTCCCAATCCCGACCCCCTGCCCCCCCGTCGCTTCCACCACCCGCGTCCCCGCGGCCCTAGCTCTCTCTTCCCGACCCCCTCACCACCACCTCTCTCTCCCCCCCCTTGCCTCACCCCGCACTCTCTCCTCCCCATACCCTCGCACGTCAGACACCGAAACAAACGACTCCTCCTCGCCCGCCGGGAGGCCTCACCATACCCGAGGAGTCCAGCCAGTCTCTCTCGGCCCAACCTAACCCGCCCCGCCCCACCCCCCCTCTCTCTTCAGACTCTCTCTCCCCCCACCGCCGTTCCCCGCCCCTCTCGTCTATCGGCCCCCACAACCGCTCCACCCCCTCTCTCTTCCCCCCGCCTCCGTCCACGCGCCGATCTTCTCTCCCACCCCTGCTGCCCCTTGCGCCATACCCCCCCCCCCAGCCTTTTGTAGCCCGGGAGCCCGCCGCCTACCGCCCCCGCTACACCAAAGACCCTTCCATCCCCTCCCCGGGGGGTGCAAACGACCACCCTTACCCCACCCGTCCCTCCCCGCCCCCTCACCCACCGCTTATCCCTCCCCCCCCCCCCCACTCCCCTGCACTTCCCCTCCCCAATCCGCCCCCCCCCCCCCACCCCCTGTCCCTCCCCACACCCCCCAACATACCCCCCCTGTCCCCTCACCCTCCCCCCCCCCACCCCAACCGAGGGAACCGAGTCGGGGTGGCCCTCCCTCTCCTCCCCCCCCCCCCCCGCGCCCCCCTTCCCATCGCCCACAGCCCCAACCCTGCCCCCCCCTTCCCTGGTCCCCCCAACCAGCCGCCCCCCTGCCTCTGTAACTGCGTATCCCTCAGATGAGTCCCCCCCCCCCCCCCACGTCCCGTTATCCCGGGTCCCCACCCCCACCACATCACCCTTCCCTCCCCACCCACACACACACAACTCCTTCCCTCCCCCCCAACCACACAACCTTCCCGTCCCCACCCCCCACACACACCACCTCCCTCCCCACCCATCCAGCAAACACGACCCTTCCCTCCCCACACCACTCACACCGCCCACCACCCACACACACACCCTCGCCCCCCACCCTGGCACCCCCCCCTCCCGACCCCCACCACTTCACCATCATCCCCCACAGCCCCCCCTCCCAGCCCCACCACACACACCCTTCCCTCCCCACCCCACACACACACACACACCACACCCACACTCCCACACACACACACACACACCCACACCACACACACACACACACACACACCACACACACACACCACACACACAACATCCCTTCTTTGCCCGTCCGCCGCCCCACCCTACTAGCCCCAACCCTCCACCGCCCACGCACTCACACGACAAGCCTACTTCCCTCGCCCACCGCCGGCAGCCCCACCTTCCCTCTCCGCCCCCCCCACTACCCATCCCCCTCCGCCAACCCAATCCACACAGTGAGTCCACACACCCGGTCCTTTCCCCGTACTCCCCCCCCCCACCCCCCACCAGATGTGGCCCTTCGCCTGCGAATCCCCCACCCCACCCCAACCTCCCCCTCCCCCTTTCCTCCCCCCGCCCCCCGAAAATTCCCCCCCCACACGTCCCCCCCAGACGAGTCCCTTCCCTCCGCCCCCCCCCCCACCCACCCCCCCCTTGGTCCCTCTCCCGCCGCTCACCACACACCCACCGTCACACACACCGCACTCCACAACACACACACCCCTCCCAAACCTTTTCTTCAGATGAAGCTTCAGACGGCAGCTGCGTTTGTGTAAAGTGAGATGATGTCTCTAGAGAAGCAGAAGCCAGTCAATGACGGTTTCCAATTCATTTCAGGGTTCCAGTGTCATGAATAACATCAAATATTAACAATGGCACTCTCCAGGCTCCTAATAATCACGGATATCTCAGTTTTTATTACAGGCTTTATTTTATTGTGTGTAGCTCTATTAATGCCTATTAAGAACCAATGTATTTAAAAAAAAACGTATGCTTCCTTCATAAGCCTTTATATATACTGTCTTCTCTCTACCCCCTTTGTATCTAAAGCCCTCTCCCGCCTTAAACCTTTCTCACTGACTGCCCCGCACCTCTGGAACGCCCTTCCCCTCAGTACCCGACTAGCAGCCTCTCTATCCACCTTTAAGACCCAACGCAAAACGCACCTGCTTATTGAAGCCTATGAGTGATAGTTTTACACCGCATACATAAACCTTGGCCCCTTGCAGACCCACTCACCAGAACGCCCTCCTACTGTCTCTGTACGTCCTTCCTACCAACCAATTGGAGTGTAAGCTCTTTGGAGCAGGGACTCCTTTTCCTACATGTTTTATGTCTGAAGCACTTCTCCCCTTTTGTGTTGGTTATATTATTTGTTATCTATATGATTGTCTCATATATTACTGCTGGGAAATAACACAAATATGGTTAGCAATCTGCTTTTAAAGGAATCTCTTCACTCGCGTTTTAACATCGGTCACTTATTATTTTTTGCGGGTGGCGATGAGTGGCATTTGATGGGGTGAGGTAAAGTTCTTCTCCCCCAAATTAACCACTGCCCGTTTAACGAGAACAATGGCCAATAACGAGGCATACATTTGCAATGCTTTAACTTTGGGCAAATGCAAAAAGTCAAGAGCGAACACTTCAGTCATGATGGCTGAGTTTATAAAGCAGCTCTGATGAAATTCACAACCCCCCTCCCACCACCTAAATGAGCCTCCCAAACATCCATTTCCATCCATTTTTCACCCAAATTGAAAACTACTGCAGGTTTTTTTTTTTTTTCCACCAACCGTGTGCGTGTGATCAAGATGACAAAGTATAAAGCAGTTTATTAACAGAATAAAACATTGGGCCCAAGTGTCCCCTCCCGCAAACTATAAGCCCGCCGGCTTTTTGAGTTTGAAATACGGCTGTTCGATTTTTGTAGCTACAGAAACCAGCCACTGACCCCGGAGGGATAAATAAGAGCCATTCGTTTTACCTGATTCATTAGCATGGATTTCTTGCCAGCTCTCTTCACGTTGCGGTGTTAAACATTGGTAATCACTGCCTCTCTCTCCGTCTTTGTTTTTTTTTCTGCCAGCTGCTGAAGGATTTTGCTGTTTGCTGCTGTGGCGCTTTCACGGATCTGACCCCCGGTAAGTTATGTCTACTTGAGGGGTGGGCCGACTCCGGTCCTGAAGGATCCCCAACAGGCCAGGTATTGGGGATATCTCTCCCTCTGCACATGTGGCTCAGTTGTTGACTGAGCCATCTGTGCTGAAGCAGGGGTATCCTGAAAACCTGGTGGCCCTTGAGGACTGGAGTTGGACCACGCCTGGTCCAGTTGCACGATGGGACTGTCCAGGCAAATCCATGTATGGCTACAAATGGTGATGGTGTACACTTTGTGATTGGTTCGAGAGTGATGGGTATGGAAAGAAGTTGGACTTGAAGGTGCCAGATTGAACCAATGCTAGTGACCCGTTGAAAGAGTTAAAGCTATGGTGATGCCCCTTCCCCCACGGGGGGGGGGGGAAATGGCTGCCACATCTCGCGCATGTAGGAAGCTACAATGTCATATGTTGTGGCTTCCTCTTGGGCGGCCATTTCAAACCACTTTAAAATGTCAGTCTCTTCACCAGTAAGTGTCTCAGGAACGTGGAATTTCCCTGGGGCTGGAGATAGTGGGGTTCAGCTCTAAGGCCCCCCTGGTTCCAATTATTGAATGGAGGTTCGTTGGGGTGGATCGCTCCTTTAAAGCAAAGGTGTGGCTGTTGTGGTTTCTCTGATTTACATTTATTGGAGGGCAACGAGATTATTTACGCACTTGGTTGGTTTGAAAATGTCACGTTCTTTGTCTCCAGTACCTGGCAAACCAATATGACGTTCGACTCTCATACCGCTTCCCTCTCAAAGCCCTCTAGGTTGGCCTTCAGTTCCAATGCCATCCCTCCCATGCTTAACCCAACCTACGTTGATGCCATGGCTTCCATTTACATGTCTTGTCTCATTGTTGCCACAGAGCATGGTCCTCTCATTTCATACATCAAGAAAAATGGTGCATTTCCATCTGAGGGAGGAATGTTTCTGATGTCCTGTCTCTGTTTTCCATAGAAAATCTGGAGTGGATGGCGTCTCTATGCGGCGCTTTTGTGGTGAAGGAACCTCAACAGTTCAAACGCAAACCTGTAAGTACATGGAAGGGTAGATGTGTATCCTGCGTCGAGGGCAAAGTGATCTCCTACAGTAGCAAGCTGTGCAGAGATGATCTGATGCTTGGTGATGGTGGCACAGAAGAACATGAAACATTAAGTTGGTAACCACTAGTTTAGTCAATTGGGCACGAACTCCAAAACAAGTCAAGTTTTAAGCCCTTCAGTGAGTCTGATTCTCAGTGTAAGGAAATCGGGTTTACAGATGGTTCCTCATGGGTTTAATATTGTTTTAGCCTGATCTAATTGTTACTAGTCTCAAAGGAATTTGTGAGAAAGGGGACCTGGACTTGGTGCAATCTTCAGGAGCTCTCATACTGTGCTTCCTGGGACACTGGTGGTCCCGAATGGATTTGGTGGTGGATCCCATAGCCCCTTAATGTTAATTTCTGGCTCCTCCATTAGCAACCAGACAGAGGAAGCAAGGGGGTTGTTAAAGTGACAAATGGTGTAGTACTGTATCCCGGTATTGGTAAGAAGAAACATTTTGTTCTCCGACTCCTTCACATGGTAAAGGTAAGTATGGGGCTTTCAAATCTTCTCCCAGATTTCGGAGTAAGGGGGGGGAAAAAGGACAGAAAAATAGAATATTGTTTTAATCTAAAGCGTGGCCTAAAAACAAAGATGCAACATACAGAGCCCAACAGAGAGAGTGCCCGCCACTTTGTCCCATGCCTCTACAGCTTCACTTCTTCTGGTTTGGAAGCCACCGGTCTTCGCCAGTCCTGAGATGCACTAGATGTGTCCTTTTCTTATGTCTGGTGCTCGCCGCGCCCCGTCCCCCCCTGACTGGAGGAGCTTTAGGTTGGAACCAATTGGAAGGTCCCAGGAGGAGCAGCACCTGTTCTATTTTAAGCGGTTGTATACTTATCGATCTTTATTTTCTACCATTTTCCATCCATCGGGGTGTTGCCATGTCATACATTTGCAGTGGCACAGTTCCTTTCCAATTGAATCGCTACTATTCTTTGAAGCTGCTCCTTGGTTGGATTTGACGTCATCTACATTCTGTGGGTCTTTCCACCGCTTTCAGAAGACCAATGGTGGTTTCGTTTGTCATTGGGAGGTAGCCAGCTTGACTACCCCTGGAGCCGCGGCAGTCTGCGAAGGGTCCATTCTTCCATATGGGACCCCACACACACAGAGATGTCCCGCTGCCGAGGGGGATTGTCCATTCCGGATTCTGCGGGTTTTGCCGGCACCGCGAACATGAAGCCTGGCTACATCTGTAAGTATGCAGGTATGGTGGTCCTCCTACACATGGACGTTCACAAGAAGAGCATGTTTGAGAAACCTCTGGTCTCTTGCAATTTCCCATAAAGCAGCAAGCGGAGATTATTAGCATATTACAGAAAGCTTCGGTTGGAAAAATACCAAGCACACAAACTTGTCATGTTTAACAACGCTCTAATTAGCTCTCCTAATGGTGCCATTGACCTTGTCGAGATTCACAAACCCAGTGCGATGCAAAATGCTACATTAGAGTGGTTTCAGCTTCCCTGTACTGCATTGGTGGGTAATTCAAGAAATTGTAAGCATGACATTAATAGTGCTGAAGCACGTAGGTAGATTACCAAATGTAATGGTAGTTTGGGTAACCACGATGGTATCGTGACAGGTAACGCGTTGGTTTACAAATGTATCAGTTGCGAAGAGGCCCATAACATTACTTTTAGAACGTTTGAACGTGCACCGGTATGTTTGCCGCCCATATATCTGCCCCATAGCCACCTTCTGCATAAGAGTTCTTGGTGGCTGGTCAGAGGCAGGAAGGCCGGGCAGCAGAAGGTTGCAATAGTCGAGGCGGGAGAGAGTGAGGGCATGTGTTACAGTTTTAGCAGTAAAAAGGGCCGTATCTTTGCAGTGTTACGGAGGAAAAGTCATCCGTTTTTTAGCTACGTTGTGAATGTGAGGGAGAAGTCAAGTGTGACCCCTTAGGCAGCGTGGTACCGGGTTTATGATGGTGCTGCCAACAGTAATGTAGGAGGGGACAGTAGGGCCGGGCTTGGGAGGAAGTATGAGGAGCTCCGTCATTGTTAAGTTTGGTTATGACCGGTTTTGCTTCAAAACAGCACGGGTGAAGACCGTAGAGGTATCTGTGCACACTAAAGTGTTAATTACCGTGTATGTGCCAAGGAAGGTGCGACGGGGACAAACACCCAGCTACTTCTCAGTACATGATGGAGTTTCAAATCTCAAAGGAAATTGCAGCTGAACGGGAGCCCAATCGCGGCTTCCCTACGGCCAAAAACATGGCGGCACTTGGGCCGTTGCCCACCCGGTCCAAGTGGCACGCCGGGGGAACTTGAATCGTGGCTCATCTGTATGTAGACAGCCTCTTTCTAAACTAGTTCAGTGCCGAGCTAATGTCTTCTCAGGTTTGGGTTTAAAAAGTCATCCGTCACCCAGATGTGACCCCTTCAACATGTCACTGGAGTTACTTCACTGGAGTCCTTGCAAGGATTGCCACTTAACTTCACCAGGCTACACGCTCCTGCGTCTCTGACGTGCTTAATCTTCCAGGCCTTGCTGCTGCTTCATATTGTGTCACTTTTGCCGTTACGAGGGAATATATATAGACTCTCCTGAAAAAAAAACGGATAATGCCTTATCCCAGGGGGTGAAAGACGCTCAACACCAGTCCTCAAGCCCACTCCCCCCAATAGGTCAGGTTTTCAAGATATCCCTGCTTCAGTACAGGTGGCTCAAATGATCAGTCTTCGATTGAGCCACCTGTGCTGTAGCTGGGATATCTTGAAAACCTGACCTGTTGGGGGAAGGCTTGCGGACTAAAGTTGAGCCCCCCCTTGCTTTATCCTATATCTGTGATTATGTGGACTTTTTGTGTTTTGGTGTATTTTGCTGAAGTTGTCGTTTTGTGAGTTGATCAGTTTGTGTAAGCCACCTGTAGCCGGGTTATCAGGCATTGCAGTTAGAGGTTACACGGCTACAGCTGTTGCTCATCATCCGAGACTAAGGCCTTGTCCCCGCATGCTACTGCAGCGCCCGCTGTGGCGGACGAGTGCCCTCCCTCAATGGCGCCGGGGCGAGAGTTTCTCCTGAGAGCAGGCCTCGTGACGGAGCGCTAGGCCACGCCCCCGGCGGTTCAGCCAATGAGGGCGAACCTGCCGGGTGACGTCATGGCCACTCCCCCCCGGTCTCTCTTCCTGCAGTTCACTGCAGACCGGGGAATCGGCTGAGCTAAACAAGAAGCTCAGACCATCTCTGTGCCAGCGCAGGGCAGAGGCCTGTTCCTCTTGATGGATCAATTTACCTATGCAGGTCGGGTCCACTGGAGCTGAGCAGTGTTAATTTCGACCCCCGGCGACCCTTTTGGTGTCCGCCATACTGGTGGCCTTTACCGGTATCGCTGCCTGCATTCCAAAGGGGTTTCAATTCGCCGTCTAATAGGAAACTGCAGCTGGTGGCGTTGTGGCTACGTAATGGCCCGTGTAACATGGGGGAGATGGGAACGTCCCCATTTTGTTTCCACTGGAGGGGCAGAGACACGGCTAAACTTCACTGGTAGGTATCTCCGGAACCTGAGAGGTGACCCATGGGCAGCATGTAGCTTGGTGCCGCCCCGTAAACCCAGCCTGTAACAAACAACCAAACGAATAACTGCGACGGGTGAGAAAGATGGAGGGCCTCAATTTGATTTGTGTTTAATTCAACTTGGATATGCAACTACAGAATCCGTATCCAGAAACATATATACTTATGAAAGATAAACTACCTACAGAAGATCGTCAGTTTAATTGGGACATTTAACAAATGGGGTTCCTGAACTAAACATCATCCTCAAAACACTCTGGCACATTCTGCCTGTGCAGTGGTAATTGGGAGAAAGCCCTACTTAAAACCCTATCACCTGAAGGACTTAATGAGGACTTGGTATTCTTACCATTCATCTGAAGTAGGTGTAATCCTCCTCCTTCCGCCCCCCGCCCCCAAAGAGTAGGTGTGGCACATGAAGCCTCTGTCTGAAAGGCATAGAGACTTACTCTTCGAACAAGCCCTTACCAAATAGCATCAGGGTCTATGGCTTGGCCAGGGGATTTTTGATCACTCCCCGCACTTGACTCCACCCCACACTTGTCCTCTCCTACACAAACCATGTACCATAGACTGGTGACTCCGAGCCGTCCAAGCAAGCTGCTTCTTGCCCTTTTGGTTCCCGTCCGGATACTCGTCCCTCTGACACACTGGCGTCCTTGCTGCGTCACTCCCTCCAACCTATGGCCCTTACATCCCCAGTGATGATCGGCCCACCCTTTTGGACCTGCCGTACTACCCTGACCGCATTACTAAATGACCTCAAATGTAGATGCTTTGGTACGCATGCGTGTGTGTGTTATCCATTGGATCTGGGAGCACACACCACACACACACCCTTTTTTAACCAGCGGCAGATCTGAGCCATTTACGCGCTGTTCTGACAATTAAAAACGAATGAGCAACTATTACAATTGGTCCCATTTCTATCACATTACAATACACTTGCTGTCCATGGAGGCGTTCCGGGTAATTAACGATTGTCTCCGTTGACTTTCCTGTACCGTTATTATCTCCAGTCATTTACCGGTATGCCCCGTTTGCTGTCAGGATGATTTGGCGGCTTTCCTATTGGTCAGCGGAATCATGTGGCTGGGTTACCACGGCAACTGAAATGCTATTTTAAGCCGCGCACCTTATCTTTATAACAATTAGGAACTAATGAGCAGCCGTACAATGGGTGCCATTCCTGTCGCATTACAATATACAAACAGCCATGTATGCACTTTGTTTAATCAACTTTTCTGTACTATATTAATCATTTATTGGGTTGTACTGTTTGCGGTCAGAAGCATTTGACCGTTTTCCTATTGGCCAGCGGGATCATATGACCCGGTCACCACAGAAGCCCACGGTTATGCTAAGCCTCGCAGCTGACGTGAACGGGTAGGCGGCACCCCGCCGAAGCACGTGGGTGTGCGAAACGGCCGTCGGTCTCGGGCGCCAGCACCGACGTCGGGTTCCTGGTGGGGAGCCACTGCTGCGATATGTGACGTCTCCGCGTCCCTCTGGCTTGCCACTTCTCGGGGAAGCATCCGGATGGAGATGGTGTTCAGAGACGTTCTGATCTGCTATCACTTCATTGTTGTCCAGGCCCCTCTACCGCCTCTGTATGACCCCCATTCCTGCTAGCGCTTCACTAACCTGCCATCACCAGATTTGAATCTTGCAGTCGCCTAGCCCTAGCAATTAACTATACCCACCTGGGTTTACCATTCTGTATTACCTGTTAACCCCTCCCCACTACCTTTATTCCCCTCTGTTACAAGAAACCACATGGGGTGTGAGCGAAACTAAATACAGCTCGACCCCCTTATAACGCTGCGCTTGGGGTCCAAAGAATCACACCGCGCTATAAGCGGATCGCGTTAGAAATAATGTACCATAGTATGCGTTGTACAATAAAGTATTTAAGACGCCAATAATCGTGTTGTAAAGTATTCCTACATACGAAAAATTGGGAGCCACGCATGCATCGCGCTATAAGCGGATCCGCGCTGTAACGGATCGCGCTATAACGGGGTTGCGCTATATAGCTTGGATGATCTTGTGCTGGCATATTTGCAGTACAGCACCTAACCGTGTGGTTATCAACTCCCCTTGACCAAACTCTCCATATTGGGCGGTGCCCCAATTTTACACTCGCTCCAAGCCCAGGGTGGCTATGCTACTCCCCAGCTGGGCATATTAACCCCCTACTAAGGGTTCTTCTTTGGGATAGCAGGGTATTTGTGAGCGGGGTGACTAATCGGTATTTATACCTCTCCAAATGGATCCTCTTCATTTTTATGTATATATTTTTTTTCTACTGTATAAGTTGAGTGTTTGTTTGCTTCGTGCTGCCACGAATACTATACATTTTAGATTGCTAAATCATATAAGTTTAATAATTTAGTATGTGGATACACTGTTGGGCTTATCTCTATGGATAAGTAAAAGTCATTTTGGGGGGGATGTTGATCCAGGGAGTAATCTGTTTTGCCAATATTTGGAGTCGGGAAGGAATGTATTTCCCCCCCCATAAGAGACAGCATTAGATGATTTCACTGGGGTTTTGTGTTTGCCTTCCTCTGGATCAACATACCGTAAATACAAGTATAGGATAAAGTCTGTCTAAATTTAGCATAGGTTGAACTTTATGGAAATACTGCATGCCTCCTTTTTTCTACCTCCTCTACTATATAACTAGAATATACCCCCTCTTAAGCCATTTTTATAGCACACTATATCCCGCCACCATTCATACAGCACTCTTTGCATCCTTTACAGTGCCAGTCACAAGAATTGTTGAGTACCACAGCCACTATAATTTGGGGTTTGAGTGCAGTGTACGCACACGTCTTTCCTTGTTTTTCTGTTTCTGCTGTAACTAGCCACTTCTCTCTGCACCCGACCCACCAATATAACACATCATTGTGCTCTAGCTGCAGCAGGCATCCGCCCTCCCCCTCTCCCTCTCATCTTCAACACCCTACCGTAGCTCATATTGAAAGCAGCCAAGTACCGCTTATGTAGCTGCCCAAATGTTCACGTCGCTGCCGTCCGTTCACCACAGCGCATTCATGGCAGATAATGGAACTGACCCCACCGTGGGTTAAACGTAGCCCAAAAATGATCTAATAACAAAAAAAAAAACGTTTTACATTCGTAACCATTACGGTTTTTATTTTGTTAATCTTTATGGGATTGCGGTTTGCGTGACGAGACCACCTGTTAATTGTCCATCCCACTGTTTGTTTTGTGGCCATCATTAGCTAAATATTTATACCACGATAAATATCTTCTAAGTATAAATTACACAGGGACCAAAGAAAATAAACTTACATTTTTACTTGTCCTGTGGAAAAGAAAAAAAAAATGAAACTGACGTTGATTGAATGTTTATAAAAAAAAATTATATATTGTATACTACATTAAAATGTATTACAAAGATGTATTATATGTTGATGCCTTGTTTAAGGGACCAACGTTTTTGTTTTTTCCTGGATGAAATTAGTGTTTCCAAACTGCACGTTTCTTCAATTTAAGGGCAAATATTTAATTATTTTATTTTATTTTTTTACATTATTTCAAACGTTTCACAAGAGTGAAATCGTCTCCACCTCTCCGACTATCTAGCCAGTGTTGTAGGATTTGGTTTCCTCATTGATCTGTTGCCTCGATGTACAATGACGGGGTTGGCTTTGGGGTTATGGCTCGTCTGCTGCTCCACGGCTTGGTGTGAATCGTATGGTTTCGTGTTCAATCTCGTTTCCTTTCATTTGCAGAAAACCACCTCTGTAGTGATTGTGCAGCCTGATGCGTGTCCCGACAGTACAGATTACGCAGGTAAGGCTGGTAAGCCGTCTGACATACACTGACTGGTGAACGGAAACGGCGTTCTCTTGCTCCCTTGACAAGAGAGCAGAAACGGGCAAACGACCTGTCTTTTGAAGTGGGTGTACCTGCTTGAAATCCCAGCGCCGGCTCCATGTAACCTCGGATTAGTCACGTTCTCTCCTTCGATAAAGAAAATCATGGTCATTATAGCAGGAGAGCCCATCAAGGTTTGCATCTAGACGTGTGCTATTTGGGTTTCGGGCGTCAGTTTGGAGAGGTGTGTTTGTGTGTTCAAAAAGAAAAACACAAGTTTGTGTTTGGGGTAAGTATAAAAGCAATTTATCACAAAAGACACGGTAGTCTCTTACATACAGCCATACATTGCTGCAGTCTGGTTAGATGTCAGCAAACGCGTTTGGGATAAGGGTGCGGTGAAGTCCTGCCATGTATTTAGACCAGATGTAACGGCCCCCACGAACCACCGGCGTCCCCACAAGAGATGCAAAAAACGATGTGACCCGACGCGTTTCGCACTGCACGTACTTATGTATACATGTCTAAGAGAAGCGCAGACCACATAGCATAACAATTGTATAGACCCTTTAATTAAAAAAAAAAAGGTTTAACCGTGAGTTAATGTACACTCGCAAGGACAGCTGTAGAAGACGCTTTTGAGAGAAGTCATCTCGCAGAAATGCTAGCCAGCGTGCCGCAATCCTCGGATAAACGCACCCAGTTTAGAACGATACCGGGTGGAAGAGTCCCGCTGCGAAGATTTCAGGCAGGGAACGTAGAGGATGTGGAAAGCTTGGTGTCCGTACAAGTCTCCCAGTGTAGAGAGCTGTTCCCTGGTCTGAATAATGCTTTATCAAAATAGTCCCTTTTTTTTTTTAATATGGTTGTTTTTTTGTGTGCCCTTCTTGTATTTTTATCATTCTCGAAGATCCCATTTCACAATCCGTATTTAAATTATTATTTTTTTTAACCTTTTTATAAATTGCTATTCCTCATTCCCTCATTTCGTTTGTCTTGAACACCAATAGTGTGTTGTGTGTGTGTGTGTGTTGTGTGTGTGTGTGTGTGTGTGTGTTGTGTGTGTGTGTGTGTGTGTGTGTGTGTGTGTGTGTGTGTGTTGTGTGTGTGTGTGTGTTGTGTGTGTGTGTGTGTGTGTGTGTGTGTGTGTGGTGTGTGTGTGTGTGTGTGTGGTGTGGCTTTTTGTTTTTTTTATAATATATATATATATTATTTTTTTTTTTTATTTATAGCACCCGCAGAAACCGCACTGGTAACGGTGATCACCGGCCTGGGTGCCCTAAACTTGTTGATATAATAATCTAGAGTTATGTATCGAGACCCTCGCTGGAGACTGAAATAAGTGCACATATAAATGTATTAACTACCTGGATGTAGTTAATAAATCTATACGTACACAAGTCTCCGGTGAAACATTCTATCTCTATATATCAGATTCAAAAGGTTATACGACGCTTGGATTCTAGTTGGCGCCCAGGGCACGAAACATGTACAAAATAATTAACGGGGAACCAGCCTTTCTCAAAATATGTCCAAAAATTATTTATTGGTGTCGATGAGGGTTGGCGCCCCCCCCCCCCCCAGCGAAACATTAAATATGTCGGAGACTGTTGCTTGGCCGCGAGCTTTACCTTTTGATTAGAGCAGATGGCTGGAACGTGGGACGCCATGTTTCCCAACGAGTGGCGTGCTGGATCCTACGATCCGCACCCCTACCATGGCGGTGCCGTATAATGGTCATTCATCAGATGATGGGGCGTTTCGTCTTGGTTTTGTTCCCCAAGCTGATACATGAAGCGATAGATCACTCCAAGCTGTGCATTTGCCCATCAGTAAAGGACCTCTTGTCGTTATTCATTTACGTCAACGTCTCCTTTCCGGGGTGATTCATTGCGGTTGCGTTTACCATAAAAGTTGTTTTTCTTGTATCTTCTTTCTGTGCTTTTTTTTTATGCCATGTACCGGGAAACCAGACACGCTTCAGCTGCATTAAACTACACGTTCCATATACGCGTTTTTCTCTTTTATTGTGCTTTCTATTTATTATGTTTTATTTATTATGCTTTCAATTATATTTTATGTCCGTATGCTTTTATTTTGAAGATCCCGGTAATTCTGAGAGCCTCTTAATAGGGGGATGAACTGGTGAAACTATTTTATTATTATTACAGCTCAACCCCCTTATAACGCTGGGCTTTGGGTCCAAAGAATCACATCGCGCTATAAGCGGATCGTGTTAGAAAGAATGTACCATTGTGTGCGTTGTACAATAAAGTATTTAAGTTACCAATAACCGTGTTGTAAAGTATTCATAATTACGAAAATTGGGAGCCACGCTCGCATCGCGTTATAAGCGATTCTGCGCTGTAGCGGGGTTGAGCTGTATTATTATTTTAATTCAGTTGTCACCATACTGTACAGTGGCGTGTTGATTTTTCACCTATGTATTTTAAAAAAACAAACTAATTTTAGGCTTACAAAAAGCTCTCAACCCCCCGAATTGAACTTGGCCAATAATCCCCTCTTGGTGGTATCATAAGACTTCAAAGAACCTTGGCAGACCAGCTCGACACCCTATGTAAAACACCAGGGGAAACCGCTCTGGCAAAGTAGCAGAATGAGACTCAACAGCAGTAGTGCTCATGTAAACACTCTACTCCAGGCTTTTGGGCCTTTAATAAATTACCATTTAAAAAAACCTCTAAAGGGGGGGGGGGGGGAGAAAGGGGGTTGCTTTTCTGCTACTCAAGGGTAACACATCGAGCTCACTTACTAGATGGGTCATTTTGGGGGGAACGATACACTTTTTAAAGACCAGGTCCAGATTTACCAAGCGGCGTGTTACTCTAGAACAGGGGCGCGCAAACTTTTCAGTCTGCGCTCCCCTGCCTGTTCCCTCCCTCCCCTCCCACCCCTCCCTCCCTCCCATCTTCTTACCTCGGAAACCAGGGAAGGGAACTTAGAGGCCTCGCGTGCTCCCCCTGGCATTTAATTTAAATGCTTTGGGGAGGAGCACGCCACCCCCAAAAATCTCACGCCATCCCCCCCCCCCGTTTGCGCACCCCTGCTCTAGAAGACACCTTCCGACACCTAAAGGCTGCTCGTGTGACATTCACTGGAAGGGGTCTTGTGGAATAGCACTGCTTGGTAATTACGGGCCGTAGTCCCTCCTACTGGCAAAGTGAACCGAACAGCCGGAACATTCCGTAGATGACTAGTAAAAAAAAATTTTTTTTTTTTTTTTACAAAATCTCTTTGGACGAATTTCACCTCGTTTCTTACGTTTGCGGGTGACTTGCCAACCCGTTAGGTTTTGGAGATTTGATTCTTTGTAAAGTAATTGGGATACGATCATTAAAGTAGGGGCACAAAAGAGGGAAAAAAAACTTGAAATAATGAATTTTATCGGATGTGATCAATCTAAGAGTCGTTTAATTTTTCACTGTAATTTGATAGAAGATGGGGGGGGGGGAGTTATTTTTTTTTTGTGGTGGGGGGTTAGCTGCTTATTTTCTGGGAGGTTAGTGGGAATTCACGTTTAGCGCATACATTTTTATATAAAAAAAAATGTGCATATTCACT
>WSYH01002874.1:0-77054 GCA_036426205.1 Ascaphus truei | reverse complement strand
CCTGTATTGCATTGAGTAGCTGCACAGCCTGCCTGCCTGCCCTACCAGGATGTGAGTATTTGCATATTTTTCAGGGGAACCTGCCAATGAGACTGATGGTGAGTGGGTTGCACCACACACCACCTGTCTTCAGGAGGATAGTACCCATTATATGACACAATAGGTACTATATCAATTGTTAGTACCCTGGTACAGTGGTCTGGCTTATTATCATTTTGAGATATACCTGCATTTGCGCGCTTCAGCTATTTTCCACCGTGCTTCAATAGATAAGCGCTATGGCGCTTACTATTGCTAGCGCCCGAGGCGCAGGAAAAACCGGCCGAAACCGCTTCAATAGATAAGCGTCGCTATGGCGCTTACTATTGAAAGCGCCCGAGGCGCAGGAAAAAACGGCCGAAACCGCTTTAATAGATAAGCGCTATGGCGCTTACTATTGAAAGCGCCCGAGGCGCAGGAAAAACCGGCCGAAACCCGGGAGGTTTCGGCCGGAGAGAGCCGCACGGCGCATGCGTTTTTTTAAAAACGCGGTGCTTGCCGTGTTAGAATAAACTTTGTCGCTACTCTATATATATGTATGTATGTATATATATATATAATCACTTGTGAGCACATTCACATGTCTTAGACAGGTCTGCAACACTGCCTTTAAACCATTATCGGGATTCGGGGAAATGACATGCAAATGAACACACAATGTTTCTTTTGCCTGGAATATCCATTCACATGGACCCCATTTAAACTGATGTATCGCTGTTCACACAGCTTTTAAACACAGCATGGGACTAGCAAAGCAAATACAAACCACTCACAGACATGGTTCAACCTTGATGGGTATCATCAGTGTGAGGTTGGTTTGTACTTGCTTTGAAATATTTCTAGGCTGGGTAGGTTTACCATATACATTTTAAGTTATGTTGGGTGAAAAAGGCAACAGAAAACCTCCACCGTTAGCATATAGCCAATAAAGAATATCATGTAATAGCCTTAAATTAAATCTAACAAAATACAAATATGTGTTTTTTTATGAATATTTGTAAATAAATGTTTAACATTCAAGTACCATGACAATGGTTGCTTTAACATTGTTTTTTCTATATCCAGTGTAGCCCTGGTAAGAATTTGGGCTATACTGTATGTCTTTCCTCCTACTGGTGTAAGTCTCTCTAAGGGCAGGCTGCCAGTAGTTATCATGGGTTTCCCCCGCTTCAAGCCCTGCTCTGATTGGTGGAGGTAGGCACCCTGACTCTGTGTCTAAGGCAAGAGACATAGGGGAGGGGCCTGCCAAAGTCATAAAGGGCAGCGCACAGCCTATTTAGTCAGTTCAAGAGTCTAAGCAGAGTCCTATGTTGAGAGTGGAGTGATGTATTACATTTGGAGGAGGAGCGCAGGCAGGACCTGAGTAGAGCTTATAGAACTGTGGTGGACCAGTGCCCCTCACCCTGCCTAGGGGGTGAGGGAAGAGCTAGCCCCACCTGTTGTCCCTGTTGTCCCCCATACCATCTCTGGTGACTCAAGCCCTCCTGTTCCCAGCAGGTATGCACCACCCAGACATATGTAATCCACCCTCCACCCTCAGCAATACCCTAGAGTTCCGATCTGCTACCGGGGGGGGGGGGAGGGGGGTAGATGGGTTACACCAGCTTATTGTGTTTTTAATTGAAGTAATTAGCAATCTCACTCGTTGTATTTCTTTTAAGATCAAGTGTATAACATTATGTAATTATGTGCTGTCTCCATTTGATTGGTCAAGGGATATATTTAAACCCTGTTCTGGTCTAACCTATTCATTACCCCTGAAAAAGTCAGAGAAAGTCTGAGGAAGCGCGTAGGGATGTTATCATTGCACATGATTTAGTGCTCATTGACTTTTAATATTAGCCAAGAGGTTTGAGTAAGCCAAACATTGCTCCGGTATACTGGGACTCTTTCATCAGTGGGAACCTGCACCATAGGATTGTGGTTGTCGGAGGAACTTGTTATTTGCTACACCACTGATGAGGAGTGACAACATCTCTAGTATCCCCAGTGGAAGAGCAGAGACGCGGCGGCACCTCGAGGCTACTCCTGCACATGAGTATAACTCATACAATGCTGTTTTATATCGTACTTTTGTGAGTTTTGAATCGTCTTTAAACATGCTTTATTAAATTTTTTAATGTTATTACACGAAGATCGGGCGTTTTTTTCTTCTCTTTTTCTTAGGTTCGTCAAGGGAGTTTGTTGCACCCAAGAAGAAAGCTGCCAGCATCTTTGTTTTACTTGAGATCAACACAGGTCACCCTTTTTTTCTATTAGATTCATTCACATAGTATATAAATACATCTGGACAATAATATACATGTAACCCTGCTTCCCCCTTTCCCCCAGACTCTACGGTGGTGTCTAGGGTGCATGACGGCAGATTACATGCGGTGTGGTGTATACCTGTGAGGAACAGGAGGGCTTGAGCTTCCCGCGATGGTATTGGGGAGCCAGGACCGGGCTTCTGGGGTGGTATGGAAACAAAAAACAGCGCACAACGCAAATGGTGAAGTAAGTAATACAAGTGTATATTAAATAAAAATATATATATTCTGCGTACATCAAGTATGATTATAAAAGCATTGAGTGTGTGAACACACTGGTTACCACTCGATGACTGCTGGTGTGGAAGTGGTGTACTTATTCCTCTCGGCGGGCACTCTCAGCAGCAGCTGTATTCCAGGACTCTTCTAGGAACTCCTTCTCATGCTGTCATCATCTCCATAGGGAGTAACCCTTCAGGCCAGCTGAGCTCCGTTCCTGATGATAGCCCCCAAAGGTTCCCCTACGGGTTTGGTAGTGTCCGGAGTGGCTGTTGGGGCTCCTTAATCGAAACCGCCACACAGGGAGGGGAGTCTGTTAGCTACAGGCTTCACCACGGCGTAACACGCTACTGCTTCGTTGCGGGACGCCGCGTGATGACGTCACTGTGTCCGCGACTCTTGGATCCGTCGGCAAAAGTGTATAAACAGTCTTTCACAGGCTAAAAAAGTTCCACACAGTGATGCAGATGATAAAAGCAATGCTATAAAAAGGCGCATAGATCATAGATACAGTTCTTCCAACGCGTTTCGTAGTAATAACTACTTCTTCAGGGAATAATGTTTACATTTCCCAGAGGTCTATATATACCTCACAAACAAACCCCATTGGTCAACCAATCAAAATTTAATTAATCACACCTCTGGGTTGTTTGCTAGTCATAGTGACTAGGGAAATGGGAGCACTCTTTCTTAAAACAACAACTTTATTGACAACTCTGTTAAAAATACATCCTAATAAAAAACAATGGAAAAAGCTACATAAATAAGTAAAAATGTTCTGTAATAAAAGAAACACAGTATTAGTAAGATAAACATGGACAACAAAGTTAAAATCTAGACCAGAATACAGACTAGGAAGAGCGGAGATAAAACACACTGGTTAAATACAGCAGGGAAGTGAAAAGGGCTAAAACAATTAATAAAGTGCCCAAATGTCAACATCCTCGTTTAACCCTTTCGGGGACATAGTATCTAGTTTGTGTTTCCAGTAAGTTTCTTTCGCAGATAATACTTTAACTCTATCTCCGCCTCTCCTATTGACAGGAATATGTTGAATCCCCTTAAAAGTGAGATAAGAGGGATCCCTATTATGGTGAGTCAGAAAGTGCCTGGACACGCTATGTTTCTCAAAACCATTTTTAATATTTCTGACATGTTCTTGTATTCGAACTTTAAGGCTGCGTTTGGTCCTACCTACATATTGATAACCACATGCACACTCCAATAAATAAACAATATGTGTGGTCGTACATAGAATAAAATCATCAATGTTAAAAACTTCACTAGTATTCTTAGATTGAAATTTACTTTTGTCAGGATGTTGATATTTACAAATTGAACATTTGCCACAAATAAAATTACCCTTAGGTTTAGAGCCTAACCAATTCCTCTGAGATAGTGTCAGTATTTTGATGGACATCACTTGGTGCTAATAAATTCTTAAAATGTTTTGCTCTTCTGTAAATAAAACGCGTTTTTTTGTTTAAATGACACCCCAAAATGGGATCATTACACAGGATACCCCAGTGCTTAGTAAAAACTTTTTCAATGTCCCTATGCACAGAATTAAAATCAGTGATAAAGGCCACATTAAGAGTATCATCTTGTGCCATATGTCTTGCTTTATTTATTTTCCTAGATCCTTTTTGAATTAACATATCACTACGATCCATTTTACGTACCCTCATGATCTCTTTTTCAAGTAGTTCCTTGGGATAACCTCTCTCTCTCTAAATCTAGAAGACAGTTTGTTGGCCTGTTCATTAAAAACTTCTAAATTACTGCAGTTTCGTCTGAGTCTAATAAATTGCCCTCCTGGTATATTACACTTCCATGTATTTTTGTGATTGCTGTTTGCCATCAGCAAGTTGTTAGTATCCACCTCTTTAAAGAAGGTCTCAGTCTCCACGGTGGGGTGGTAGCCTCCATGATCTCTTAGTGGTGCAGCGCCTCCATCTTCTATACTCCCAGGAATATGGGGCAGGACCTGTATAGAAGAACCCCTTGGGTCCCAGGGTAATAGCTTCCAATTCACACACAGTCTTTGGTAACAAAAAGGATAGTCTCTTTATTGGCAGAGAATCAACTCCCAACGGTAGTGGCGTCCAGTAGCCTCAACAACACCAGCCAAGCTGTACTTATTACTCTGCTCTCCTCCCACTCCGATAATTCCTCTGACAGGATGGTCTGGGCTAGGGCTTCAATACCCCGTGGCCCACCCCCGAAGTTATCCTCGCGGTGGGGCTTGGATTCTCCCCATCACCCCAGGCAGTGGGGTGAGGGCATTGGTCCACCAGATATATAACTCTATCTGCTCTACTAAAGGAAGCTGCATCTATCCACTTCTCTCTCTGCTTCTGCACTCTTGGCAGGGGAAACCGCGGTCTCCTCCCCCCAAATCCTCGGACCGATCCGCAGGACTCTTCGACTCACGGCATACTGTCACGATTGTGCTCGCCACAAACCTGGGTCAGACCGCGTGGCTGAGGTGGGGTTGTAAAAGCACCGACCTTAGACCGCGCAGGCGGATCCGGATTGCGCAGTTCGTAGTCGTACGTAGCAGGGTCAGGACTGGAGAAGGCAGCATCGCCAGTGGACAAGCCAGGGTCAGGATCGGAGACATCAGGGTTAACATTGTTCAAGCAGGAGTTCGGCAACAGGTAGTCAGGAGTACCCCGCTTCAGCTTAGGAGCTCGGGAGTGGCCTCTGCACGTGCGGCGACCATGGCCCATGGTACTGGTCTCAGGAAAGGATAGGCAGACCAAAGTGGGCACACCGCCTGGCTGCACTGGTAAACCAGTGCTTCAGCGCAAGAGTCCTGAGCGGGCTGGAGAATCCTCCGCTTCAGTGCAGGAACCAGGACACGGCCTCTGCAATAGAGAATGAGCAGCCGGCCCAAGGAACCAGGGAGCTGAAGAAAACACTGGGGAAACCTCCGCTTCAGCACAGGAGACAGGAACAGACCGCTGCGTGACAATAGCAGCCGGTCTCAGGAAACAAGGAGGTGAAGTCAACAAGGAGAGTACTCCGCTTCAGCACAGGAGACAGGAACAGACCGATGCGTGACAATAGCAGCCGTTCTCAGGAAACCAGGAGCTGAAGTCAACAAGGAGAGTACTCCGCTTCAGCACAGGAGACAGGAACAGACCGCTGCGTAACCATAGCAGCCGGTCTCAGGAAACAAGAATAACAAGCCAGGGGCTTGTGGCAGAACAGTTAGTGACATCCAGGAAGGACTATGCTCGGCAGGGAGCATTGTGGGAAGGCAGTACTTAAAGTTCAGTGAACCAATAGCAGAAGGGGCGTGTGACAGTATTGGTTTAGTGAGTGAATCCAGGCTGCAGTAAAATCAGGGGAAGTGTTCCAGGACTGCACATGTCTGTAAGGCAAGGCAATCAGTAAACTGAGAAGTGGATTCCTTACAGTACCCCCCCCCCTTCACGCGAGACCTCCGGGCGAACAAGACCACTCATAGAGTTGGGGGACGACCTGGAATTGTTCCTGAACTGTCTAGGATTGGGGGTAGAGTCGTGGTCCAGAGACTTGTGGTCACTCCTTTGTGAACCCCCACCCCCTGGTGAGAACTGCGGCCAGACAGGCCCATCCATGGGTCTCGGGGACATTGAGTTGTTTCGAAAGATTTTTAGGCGGAAATTGGATCCGTAAACGAGCAGTTCCTTGGTGAGTACTGTTCTAGGATATGAGAGTGGTGGTAGATACATCATTGGTACGTGGCTCACCCCGCTAAATGACTTGGGAATCCAAGGCTGTGAAGAACCAGGGGGTTTCGGAGCAGAAACGGCAGAAGATCCCCCACTGGGAGACAAGTCTTTAGTAATGGGGCCAGAATTTAGGATAAGCGGCCTTGATAGTTGATCAAATATACCAGGCGACCTTCGGGACAGAAAAAGTCTTGGCTGGCCACTGCATGTTGGAATTTAAGAGGGACTTCTCCTCCAGAGGTTTCCCAGGTAATGTTTAGTGAGGGTATAGTGTGGGTGGGAGCATTTCCCGGTATTGGTATGGAAGGTGACAAGGCAAGCAGTAAACCAAACATAGAGACCGAAATCTTGGGATACGTACAGAGTATTTCCAACTCAGAGGAAATAACAGGGGCAACAGAAGGTTCCGAGGGGGAAAACCATGGTTTCACAGAGGCAGAGAAGCAATCAGCAGTGGAGCTCCCAAATACTGGGGAACCCTCAGTGGGAGATAGTATTGTCTGGGGATTTGGAATAGGCTTTGGGGCTTTAATATCAAGAGCTTGAGAAAAAGGCAGAGCAAGGGTAGCGGCGAGAGGGAAGCTAACATCAGAAGCTGAAGTCTGTACTTCAGTGACAGGGGCCTGAGAGACAACAAGCAGCAAGTAGAAACTAAGAAAACTCTTAATGGCAGACACCTTAGGAGCACATGGGGTCTTATCCGAAACTGCAAGGACCCTAACAACAGGGGTACTTGACATGACAAAAACGTGAATCGGCGTGTTTACTAGTGCAAAAATTCTGATAACCGGACTCCTAGCCAGTAGTGAGGGTGTCTGGGTTTGACTAGTGAGAAAATCAGATGTATTGATAAGTGACTTAGAATCAATCACTGAGGTTCTAGGTTTGCTGGACATGTGTGAAAAATTAGCCTTAAAGACAGGAGCAATAATTTTTTCCCCGAGTAACTCCACGGTTGCTGGGGCATATTTAGATGCAGTGCTGAGGGACTGAGGTTTAGCAAGGGCAGGAAAACTAAATAGCTCAGATTTAAACACCAGGACTAGTAATATAGGCAGGGTGATCTCAGACTGTACTAAGGGAGTAACAGATATGCTGATCCCTGGAGGGTTTGCCTGGGCAGAGAAATCAGGGGAACTAACAGCAAGGACGGCCTCTATAGAAAGAGATTCTGAATCTGAAGGGAGGTTTTTACCTCTCCGAGTATCAGGACCGGCAAGGCAAATTTCAGAGAGAGGGGAAACTGTGTACTGGCTTCTAGCTAGCACATAAGAAAAAGCGTCACTTTTGAGTGGAAACAGTGTGTCAGTAAACATTCCTGGGAACACAACATGACCCCCAGGAGGGGCACAATGACCACTGTACGCTCTTAACCCTAAGCTTTGAGAAGGGGAGAACACAGACAGTACACGGGGGGTAATCATAACTGTGCTGGTCTCTGAAGTGGGTATTTGGTAAGGAGTGTCTGGGAAACCAGAAATGACTGCAGATTCCAGGACGTGGGGACTATGCGCTGAAGCAGGGATCATCGCTCTCTGGGTGACCGACTGGTTCAGCGAAGTACCCGGGAATGGGAACTCTGAGACCAAGCTTAGGGAAAAACTTGGTAACTGAATACATTTAACTGGAATCAGAACTTTAGCCGAAGTCTCATGGGGCATGGCAGCTGAAACTTGAGCTGAAGCAGAGGGTTTATAGCAAAAACTAACTAAGGACTCAGCAACGTTGGGGAAGTCATTTAGTGCAACCTCTGCTGTCGGACTTGGAGACACATTCTCTGAGGCTAGAACGAAGGAATTAGCTTGGAGGCAGCAAGGATTTACAGGAGCTAATGCAGATAGTACCTGAGAGTAGAACATAGAGAGTCTTTCCTCTGTAATAGGTGAGACAAGGGATCTATCCTCTGGAGCTAGGGACGTGACCATGGCTGGTGGAGAACAGGGAGTTACCAAAGGGGACTCAGAGAGCTGCCCCACAGAGGTTAATACAGGAATGACCCTGGGAACAGAAGTTGGAAATTCAAACTTAGTACGTGGAGGTAGGAGGGATTCGTTCCCTGACAGGGAAGGCACGCAGAACTGCCTAGCAGGGGTTAAAGCAGGAAAAACCTCAAGGGCTGGAATGGGAGATTCTGAGTTAGAAATAGAAGAAAAAAGGGATTCGTTCTTGGATACTAGAAACTTAGTGTGGGCTAGAGACATATACGTAGACTCCAGGGGAACCTCACCGGGCTGATCGGCAAGGGTTAACATAGACATTTCATTGGGGTCAGAGTAACCGGGGGTACAATCAGGGCTAGGGACCGTGGCAGCTTCTACGTTAGGGAGCAGTGATAGTTGGACAGTTTTGTCATTTCCTGGAGAGGGAGGTATGTCCCCAGGTTTAGCGACAGGACTGGCAGCAGAGCGGGACCGCCAAGCGTCAGCGCAGCTGGCGAGGAGGGGATCCTGTTCTATTATGCAAATGTCCAATGTTATGGAAAGTACACAGAGTGTGCTTTGTGCGTGAGCCAACATGAAGAGAGGGTCCTCTCGTACTACGTGAATGTCCAATGATAAGGCAGGACATGGAGTGTATTTCGGGCATTGGCCAGTTTCACAGGGTTCACATTATCCCAGGATAAAGGGGAATCAGGGAAGCGAACACTAGCGGCCAGAAACTGTTTTAAGTCCTTGAGGCTGTAAGCCTTCATAATGAGATCATTACGGCATTTTTTTTTGCAAAGGGGTTAAACCTTCAAACATAAACGGATCTTCCATCCGATGTAGTATTTCGCATAGGTACTGGGACTGGTCTGCAGGCCGGGACAGGAGTTCAGACAGAAACTTACCAACCCTCACCACAGGACGGTCCGAGTTTGTGGGGCCGAGCATACTGTCCCGATTGTGCTCGCCACAAACCTGGGTCGGACCGCGTGGCTGAGGTAGGGTTGTAAAAGCACCGACCTTAGACCGCGCAGCCGGATCCGGATTGCGCAGTTCGTAGTCGTACGTAGCAGGGTCAGGACTGGAGAAGGCAGCATCGTCAGTGGACAAGCCAGGGTCAGGATCGGAGACATCAGGGTTAACATTGTTCAAGCAGGAGTTCGGCATCAGGTAGTCAGGAGTACCCCGCTTCAGCTTAGGAGCGTGGGAGTGGCCTCTGCGCGTGCGGCGACCATGGCCCATGGTACTGGTCTCAGGAAAGGATAGGCAGACCAGAGTGGGCACACCGTCTGGCTGCACTGGTAAACCAGTGCTTCAGCACAAGAGTCCATAGCGGGCTGGAGAATCCTCCGCTTCAACGTAGGAACCAGGACACGGCCTCTGCAATAGAGAATGTGCAGCAGGCCCCAGGAACCAGGGAGCTGAAGAAAACACTGGGGAAACCTCCGCTTCAGCACAGGAGACAGGAACAGACCGCTGAGTGACAATAGCAGCCAGTCTCAGAAAACAAGGAGCTGAAGTCAACAAGGAGAGTACTCCGCTTCAGCACAGGAGATAGGAACAGACCACTGCGTGACAATAGCAGCCGGTCTCAGGAAACAAGAATAACAAGCCAGGGGCTTGTGGCAGAACAGTTAGTGACATCCAGGAAGGACTATACTCGGCAGGGAGCATTGTGGGAAGGCAGTACTTAAAGGTCAGTGAACCAATAGCAGAAGGGGCGTGTGACAGTATTGCTTTAGTGAGTGAATCCAGGCTGCAGTAAATATCAGGGGAAGTGTTCCAGGACTGCACAGGACTGTAAGGCAAGGCAAACAGTAAACTGAGAAGTGGATTCCTTACACATACTAACTGAACTGCAACTCCAGACTCTCGGTATCACACTCTAACTCTACTCACAGGAGTTGGCTGCTAAATATAGAGCTAGCCCCACCTCTCGTTATGTCAGCAGAACCTCCCCTCTTGCTCACGCCTGCAGCAGAGTCCAGGCCTGCATCTACCACTCAGGGCAGGGCTATTAAGGGGGAAAACCCATGATGATTACTGGTGCCTGATCTTAACAGGGCTTACCACAGTAGAAGGGAGATACAGCACCGACATTGTTTATTGCACTAAATCACGACGGCACGCCGAGATCTACCCCAGCTGCCGCCAGTAACAACCGCGCGCCGCCGCGTTTCCCCCACGCACCCCCCCTCCACTTCGCGCGCAATTTAAATCCCTTCCCGACCCCGTATCCGGCTCCTGCTCTGCCCCTCTGCTTCCCCGCACCCCCGCTTACCTTCATTTGATCTCCAGGGGTGTCGGGGAAGCCAGGGGAAGCTGGGGAAGACGGGGAAGCCGGGCGCGCATGTTACTGTGACGTCACAGTACGCCGCCACGCGCCGCGGCTACCTGCTTCCCAGCCGCATGGAGCCGGCGGCTTTTGCTTCAATAAGCAATGTCGCTACTGTATGTATAGCCTGTGCTGTTTACAGGGGGCTACATACACATACACATTTTTTATATTTTTTTAATTATATTTTTTATCATTTGGGATTTTTTATTTTTTCAATTGTTATATTATTGATATTTTTTATTTTTTTATTTTTTTGTTCAATTGTATTTGCAATCAGCCAGCATTGTATTCACATTATTGATCATTGTATGGGCACATTAGTTTTGTTCAATATTACTGTATCAGCTAAGGTAGTGGTATTTATATGTATCAATACATTATTTCCAACTCATTAGCCTTGCATTTAGGCGCAGTCTTTTTCTTTTTCTCCAATATATATATAAAAACAAACATGACAGCTTGCACTCAATGTACTGGTTCATATAGACAGTGTAACAGGGGAGTTGTCCCTGTTCAAGTAATGTGCCTCTAGTCGAGCAGTGTGGTGGTTAACTGCTGGTAGTCAATTAACAAACACCACCTGCCTGATTGCTTAGAAAAGCCTGTCTTTTGAGACAGGAAGTGAGACTCCCTAGCTCACACCTAAGCTGAACTTTGGAGACAGAGCAGAGATTGTCTTTGACTCTCACAACTTGTCTTGAGCCCTGCCAGAAGACACAGCAGAGCTGCTTTCAAGAAGCAGGGAAAACTTCTAAACCTGAATGCTGACAAACCCTGAAGACAAGGGAGCTGAACCAGGGACATAGAAGATTTTCCCTCCAAAACACAATAAACAGATAAGACTTTTATTTACAAGACTTTTTATATCTGTTCATTTCATGCTATATGTTTGGGGCTGGGAGACATGCTTATGTAAGGGAGTTGTGAACTGCATAGTATTTCACTAGAAATACTCCCAAGTGAATAGAAGCTTTGTTTACCCCTTGTTTGGATGGTTTCCTGATGTTACGGAAAAGGCGCAATAAAAGGCTTATTTAATTTCACCATAACCAGTCTCCCTTGCATACCTCTGTGAGCGTCCGCCTACAGACAGGTGCTAGTCTCAAATAATAGAAATACAACATTACCATTCTCTCGTCCGGTAAAGAAAGACTGCACTCGGTTCAGTAATCATGAAAATCTGTATTGGGCATCTGAATAAAAAAAAAAAATCACCCAATCCGACGTTTCGGTCCTGGAAAAGGACCTTTCTCAAGGGAGTGCAATGACAAACTGACAGACAAGCATATATATACCCTCAACACATGTGACAAACACACCAGACTCACATTACCTACAAGCAAAATCTCTGCAAAAATCACCTGCCAGGGGTGTGTAATGAGCCATCGCCATCTTGGAGGGAGTGTCTGTGAAGGTAATGACCTCACTGATCTGCATTAATTCACTGCTACTTTGTATCTACCCTATAGTTACAGTAGGTCAGTCTTGCAGCCTGTCTGCCTAAAAGGAATAGAGGCTGGGGCGCTCCCTTATTTATTAGGCTTGTGGTGTGGCCTGTTTTGTAATGTATAACCAAATAAAGGGTAGTGTATACTTGCCCTTGTTGTTTTCTGCAGCTGGACCTGTAGAGAAGATAAAGCCCGGAATCTTCTTGAAATGGCAGTAGAATCGGTGGATTGGTCAGCGCACGGATTTTGCTCACAGAATGAAAAGAGAAGATAAGGGACACGTGATTAGTGTTTAACCAGACAAAACATTAACCAATAATACAGTGTGGTTTTCTAAAATGAATAATAAAATGCTTGAATAAAAATTCCTTGAATGAAATAAAAGACTTGGCTAAAAGCCTGAATTTGAAGCTTGGATTGAAAAGCCTTAATAAAAAACTACTTCATAGATTTTAAATGTTTCTAAAATGGAGTTCTGTGATTGAAGGTGGGATGAGGGATGTAAAATAAAAAATGCAGGGACGGTGGGGTAACACTCAGATATAGCAAATACTGCTAAATCAGCATCACTGTCTCTGTCAGACAGCAGGCTGCATAAGACTCTGACAATAATACTGCCAAAGCAGCATCACCATCCCTGTTAGACAGCAGGCTGCGCAAGAGCGCGCTAACCACCCGCCCCCACCGTCCCTGCATTTTTTATTTTACATCCCTCATCCCACCTTCAACCACAGAACTCCATTTTAGAAACATTTAAAATCTATGAAGTAGTTTTTTATTAAGGCTTTTCAATCCAAGCTTCAAATTCAGGCTTTTAGCCAAGTCTTTTATTTCATTCAAGGAATTTTTATTCAAGCATTTTATTATTCATTTTAGAAAACCACACTGTATTATAGCCTGTCTGCCTGCCAGAACGACCACTAGATGGCGTACCTTCCCATTCCCAAGCTAAAGTCAATGTGGCATGCAGAAAGAGTGAAGGACAGCCTGTGAATACAGGCAGCAACAAAGCACCAATCAAACCAAAAAATGGAGATAATGATATAGCAAACTATGGGGAGAAAAAAAGTGAGCAATGCTTCCCATAAATAACAACTGGTAATGTAGCCAAAATACCCCTTACAGCACATAAATAAACTGGATCAATCCTAATGGACAAGGCTCATCAAACATAACAGTGTAACATTGAAACCATCCATACTAACACAAAAGGGAAGGGATATGTGAACACACAAGGGATATACATATTTACACAAAGAAGACTAAAAACAATTTAGTCACGCCGTGTCTGATATCTGTACATACTACTACCCTACAATACCCTATATCCCAGAGTCACACACAGAGAGACCGAGACAACAGACAGGAAGATACTGTAATACAAACAATGACTGCAGCAGCAGCTCACGGTACGTTTCATGTGCATGCAGTAAGGAACAGCAGAACTACGGAAAATGAAAGGAAAATTATAGAAAATATCCCAAATTAAGGTCCTCATTCAGACCCTTTAAGGTCACCGTATTAAGATTAGTGCCTGATTCAGTCTCTCACTTCCTGCCCATCTATTACAAACAGGTGGAACCTGTTAGGATTCAGACCGCGTGAGTCCCGTTTATGAAACCTGCTGTATTAATTTGATGGGCCATTACAGGCTGCTGCGGACAATCTAGCGGAGTGTTTGCGGTTGACAACAGGCAGTTGCACCTGTAGGATATTGTACAATTAAAAAAACACAAAACCCCAGCAAGCTCTTTTTGGGAACCCCTGAGACCCCTGTGGAGGGTTTTTGTCACTTTTTTTTACTCACCATAACTTAACTCAGTATTATGGTATAGCCTATCCCATAGCCTCTTTGCATACCCAGTTAAAATCAACCCCACACTGATGAGACCCATTAAGGTCGAAACAGCTGTCTGTGGGTGGTTTTCTGGGTATGCACCTTAACCGTGGCTGTGCTCAAAGCTGTGACCATGCAGCAAGCTTAAGCCTATAGGGAACCATGTTAAAAATGGTTTTTTAGGCAAAAAGTGACACTGTGTGCTCATTTGCATGGCATTTCCCAGAATCCCTTGCTGCAGTGGAAGTGCTGTATGCTGGGTGATAATGGGGAAAGGCGGGGTTGCAGACCTGCCTAAGACATGCAGATGAGCATACAGTTGTGATTGGCATATAGAGAGCATATAGATATATATATATATATAATATAATATGATATATGATATATATATAGTATGATATATATTATAAGCCTGGCCTTCGGCCAGCTAGCAGCTATAGCTATATCTGGGCCTTCTCTGTCAGTCCTGTTAGAAAACAGGCATGGAAAGGTTAATTCCTCCAGTTGGTCTGTTTTGATTTCAGCTCTGAGTATGTAGCAATACTTCAGGGGCAGCAGACCTAAGCAACATTTGAATGTGTTAATCCAAAGGGTGGATATGGGTTGGAACACCCCTGATTGTGTGTGTGAGCCAATCGGTATCCAGTTTGAGTGTGTAATGATTCAAAGCTAGAAACACTCCCTGAGGATATTCAAATTGAGAAACTTTCCCAAATTCAGTAGGTGATCAGGAGGTATTCAGAAGATAGCAAGCCAAGAAGGTTCTCTCTCCTGCCCCACCTGGGTGAGGAGGAGGAGGGAAGTTAAGCTGCATGAGCAGAAATGCGAGAGAGCAAGATCAGGCCTATGATGTTCTGAGCTGATGTGTATGCTGCTCTGAAAAAGAACCACAGAAGAAGCTGCTGTGTGTATCACTGTTCCTGGTGTGAGGAGAATGGAGTGTGTCAGTGGGGGTCTCTCCTCTGGAGACCCAGGGGATCCCTACTGGCTGGAGGCACTGGCACCACCCAGAGAGAGCAAGGTAACCTGTCCCACACACCTCTGTCCCTGCCTGGTTTCCCCCACAACACCGCGGAGCCCTCAGCCCTCTGTTTACCAGCAGGTCACAGCACCCAGACCACTCAGTGACGACAGAACAAGTGTACCCCCCAATCTCATGTGGGTGGGGTTACCATAGAAGGGTTACTAATATAATATATATTATAAATAATATATATTATATATATATATGTATGGTGATGCGGTCAATGCTTCTAAGTCTATGGAAGGCGCAGTTAGTAGGAATGATGGAGATAGTGTCGGAAATAGAGAGATGCATAGAGAAAAAGGTCGAAAATTTGACAAAAACGACAATATTCTATTTTTCCCACCACAAAAACAGCCCACAACTCCACCAACCCACACAACCCCTCATCCACGTCTTCCTTCACCCACTATTCAAAATTACATTTTTATTCATTTTATTTCATTTAATACCTATTTTTTCCATAGTCTAGTGAGGGTAGAATTATTAAATCATGGTTTTTAGATTCATTAACACATATCAGTTTATATAGCTTATGGATGTTATATAATGAATTGTTATGAATAAGGGTCTTCTTTTTATAATGTATAATTCTAATATTTGTTACATGTCCATCGTGCTGATGTCAGCGCAGCTATGCATGGATTATGATGTTTGTTATGTTAATGTGGAGTAGTTATAATTATAGTTTATTATGATTAGTATGATGATATGTTTATGTTTATGAGATTAATCGTTGAATTATTGTTTACAATTCCCTCTGTGAATGTATATTATTTAATTAATTATTTTATATCCACCTGTCCTGATTAGTGGTTAAAATGTGTAATATTGCATATTTTATTTACTTATATTTATAGTGTATCTATGTATACCATTTTACATCAGTTTTTGTGCTGTTAGGTTTGGCATGGTGGTTCTCATTGGCCCGTCGCCAGTGCCTTGGTTTTTTGTCTGGACACTGGCGATTGGCCTCTGGCTGCTCCGATGCCACTCCTCTTTGATTAATGAGTCCATAAATACCGAGCCCTCCCCCTAGCTGATATTCCCTTTGAAAAAGTCACTGTCGTGACGGAACGCATCAGGGCACGCTACCACGACACTACGTCATCACGCAGTGCGCGCTTTAAGGCCGGAGAACGCATGGAGCTGATCTGAGGCTGAAAGAATCTCTTTACTGCACGGACGCTGAGAGACTTTGTTCCCAATTACCAAACTGTTGCTGGAGGTGAACCGGAGGGACTATATACCATCTGATGTGTTCCAGGACGGTGTGGCTTTGCTGGTGGTGATTATATATATCACAAATTGCCTTTTTATCTCTTACCCTTGTGAGTGTCCTTAATCCCCTCGTCCTTTTTATTGAATAAATGTACTGTTTTACACTATGGGACGTGCGCTCTCTGTTCTTCTTTTTATATATATATATATACTATATATATATATATATATATATATATATATATATGTATTGTGATGCCGTCACTTCCCTCTAAGGGCTAGAATGAGGCAGTTGTGGGACTTTACAGCTCTCATAGAGTTAATAATTCTGGATAGGTCTGTTCAGCTGTGAGTTAATGAGTTAATTAGCCCAACCTGTATAGTCAGGTAGTGATACAGAGCTTCCCCCCCGCCCCCCATGCTGCCAGACACACACTGTTGAGAGTTACACAGCCGACACAGCTTATTCTAACATTTTCCGCACGGCAGGATGCGTGCGGGCAGCGTGGAGACGCGGCCTGTCCGCGCGTCACTGTGATGTCACTGTCACGTGCGCGCCCGGCTTCCCCGGCTTCCCGGCTTCCCCGGCTTCCCCGACACCCCTGAAGGTTTGAAGTGAGGTAAGTTGGGGTGCGGGGAAGCATAGGGGCACAGCTAGGGGGTCGGGAAGGGGGAGCAAAATGCCATGCGAGCGGAGGGGTGCACAGAGGAGATGCAGCTGGCACGCTGTCTAGTCTCAGCGCCAGCCGGAGTAAGCCCCGGTCAACCGGCGGCTTTTGTTAGAATAAGCTGTGCCGGGACAGTATACAGAGAGGATGAGAGAAGCTGCTGTAGACTGATCTGGGAAGGCACACACAGACAGCCCAGTGAGAGACTGAAAGGGGACCTGCTGCAGGTACAGAGGTGGACTACAACACAGAGCGCTTGGCGCACTAGTCACAGGAGTGACTCAGCGATAGGTCTGCACGTTAAAAACAGAGCTGGTAAAGTAAAGCAGCAAGTGCTACAGGAGCGACTGAGTACCCAGTGGGTCCCCGCCGAGCAGCATGATGAGCTGAAGGCCACCCTGAGCCTTACCCGAGCATCACTGGAAGCAGAATACGAAAAAACTAAAAATGTCCAAACCTTGGAATCTGAAAAACTGAAGTTGGATAAAAGGCTTTTAGAGCAAAAGCTGATAACTGCACACACGTCCCAGAAACTCACAGCTATAAAGGAAGACAACCTCAAGCTGCAGAAAGAGCTGGAGAAGCAGAGAGCCTGCTCCATCACCAAAAATCAGTACTCCCAGGAGAAAGAGGCATGGGAAACAGAAGCAGCAGCAATCCTAGCGACAAAAGCTACAGAGATCCAAAATCTGAAGGATGCGCTGACACAAACCCAGAGCAAGCACCGGGAAGAGATGAAGGCCCTGAGAGGAATTGAATTGGCAGCTGCCTTGAGCCAGAAGAGAAGTATAGAAGGACCGCTTCAAGACCTGAGGAGGACTTGGAGTTTGAGCGTGCTGGCCGCAAGAAGGCAGAGAAACATCTGCGTGACCTACAGTAGGTGAAGAGCTCGAAGCTCTGAAGACTGAGTGGGACCCTACGCTGGACTCTATGACTGCTCAGCAGCAGGTCTAATGAAGAAAACCTTTAAGAACCGGTGGATGTCAGACATGTCTGACAAAGAGTTTAGTGCACGGGATAGTGCACGGGCCGCTCACAGGACAGTGTTTCGCTGGGGGGAGGGATATGTGATGCCGTCACTGCCCTCTAAGGGCTAGAATGGGGCAGTTGTGGGACTTTACAGCTCTCATAGAGTTAATCATTCTGGATAGGTATGTTCAGCTGTGAGTTAATGAGCTAATTAGCCTAGCCTGTATAGTCAGGAAGTGATACAGAGATCCCCCCCCCCCCATGCTGCCAGACACACACTGTTGAGAGTTATACAGAGAGGGTGAAAGAAGCTGCTGTAGACTGATCTGTGAAGGCTTACACAGACAGCCCTGTGAGAGACTGAAAGGGGACCTGCTGCAGGTACACTGGGTAAAGTGGGGAAAAGAGTTTAGTTCTCCCACGATTACTGTAGTTAGGGACTAAGCAGTATTAGTCAGTACTCCTGGAAGAAGTTAGGTCTTTTTGTTTCTGTTTTTGTGTTATGAGTTAACCCTGTACCTGCCTTACACCTTGTAAATAAACCCCTGCTTAGAAAGTACAGTGTTTCCTGCCTTTGATCTGGACAAAAAGATCCGACACTGGGACTGAGACGTCACAGTATATAAGTGTCAAAAAGGAGTTCTATTGAGCGTGGCATATGTATACAACAGAAGACAGAGAAGCCCAATACTACATCCAACATGACAAAAATACACAGTACATTTTATACAATTACACTACAGTAAATTGCAGAAGTACCAGTTCATCTTAAATTTAGAATTTCTAATTTTATAACTCACCCCTGATTATTGCAATTTTAGAAAATCTACTCAATTTTTCTGTCTTTTAAAAGGACTGAATACAGTATTTCATAATTGTTTTGGTACTTTTGCAGCAAGGCTTTAAAGTGTAAATATGCAAATAAAGTAAATATATTTCAGATATTGCTCATTGCTAAATATATCATATTGTTAAATAATTTCACTTTATTGCAAATGCAATATACGTTACCCAAGATGTAGTCTAAATGATAATATTTAGAGTCCAATGTGCAGTATAATAAGTTGCAGTATATTTAGGACCTATATTTTCTGCCAATAGAGGGACTAAACTGCCATCTGCAGGATTCTCCCAGTATATCTTATGCAAGCAGTTTAACCCTGGAACACGGATGCCAACAGCTTTCCTGGGATCCAGGATTTGAGTCTAAACCCTGATCTCTCACTCTCTCACCCCTTCCACCTCAACCCCATCTCTCCCCTACCTCTCATCCCTAATTAACTCTCTCTCTCATTCACCCCTCTCTCATCTCCTCACCCTTCTCTCTCAGACCCCCTTTTCCTCTTACCCCTCTCTCACTTCCTCCTCTTTCTCTCACCCACTCCTCTGTATCACTAACCCCATCTCTCTCACCCACTCAGCCCTCTCTCACCCCCTCACTCCCACCCCAAACAATTTGATCTGAATGTTGAGGAGGGTTGCTGCAGCCTCATGACCACATGCACCAGTTGTGACCAACTTCCAGCACTGGCCGGGTGTACAACTGAGAGTGTGGGGGGAGAGGGGTTGATGATTCAGGGCACCCAGCTGAGGAAAACTGGGACCCTGCAGCACATAGCGGCCCTGGCGGCCAAATCTGGAAGTTGGACCAGACCTTTGGGTGGGCTGAACTTCCAGCATCAGCCCGGTCTACTCGAGCTACTGTACCATGCACGGGACACCTGACCTGGTTCTCTCTCCCATTGGCAGAATGGTCCACTAAAGATAACTTCAGAGTAACACTATGCAGTGTAGTTCTGCAAAATGCATTTCAATCTTTCAAACCAATCTGAACAGACCTGAAATGCAGTGTAGACCTGAAATGCACCTTATATTGTGTAAAGGAATGTGTGACAGGTCATTAACCCCAGTCTAATAGAACTTCAATACAAAGCCTGTGAGAGCTACAAACTCTGCAAATGAATACTGCAAATGAAACCTGTAGGACTACCAGCTGGGGCTCTAGCATATAAGGAGAGCATCACTGCAAAACAGGGGGAAGAATACACCATATACCACCAAAAAGGAGGGCAAAATGTGGGGTTCCTATAATGAACCCAGCCACACGGAAGAGTATCCCTTCTGGTTCTACAAGGATACTGATGAGGATGAAGATGCCTCTTTTGTGGGCCCTGAAACGCAATGCACCCACATGGTGCAGATGCCTGAACTCTATAGGCACCGAAAAGACAGGTCTCTACAGTATGACCACGAATATGAGTGGAGGCAGCAAGAGCAGAACCAGCTGAATGCTGAATATTTCCACCAGCTAATGCAACTGCAAGTAAATCATGGTGGATACAGTGAAACTTCTGAAGTTTCAAACAAATAAGGAGATCCGAGTGTCCCTGGTGGGAAGGAGTAGTCCAAAACAAAAAATCAGAAAGAAAAAAAAGTTTCTCAGCTTACCGTAAAAGTTGTAGACATGTCCGCAGATGACCCTGCGACATTAGAAGGGGCCCGAGATGTCCTGCAGCCTAGAGTGAATGGAAAATTCTTCCCGGGAATTATAGAATCCGCAGAGGGCTCAAGGCAGAAGTTGTGTACCCCAAAGATGTCTGTCCAGTTCTGACAGTGAGAAATCCTCAATAATCTATCCCAGCCAAGCGGAGCCAGACCCTATACTGTAAGTGACAATCCCTTGACCAGCCCCGAAGATGTACTTTAAACTGCCAGGCATTACTGTGATCTCAGGATACAAGAGAGGATGAGGCAGAGCCTCTGCCTGATGAAAAGGTAAACAGACCAGGACTACTGGAATCACTGCAAAGGCTTTATTGGTAAAGGAAGCAACATGAACACACTATTACATGTTACAACTCATTGATAAAGCGCGGTTGCCCATGCGAAATGCGTAAGAGTGTGTTCATGTTGCTTCCTTTACCAATAAAGCCTTTAAAGTGATTCCAGTAGTCCCGGTCTGTTTACCTTATCATCAGGCAGAGGCTCTGCCTCATCCTCTCTTCTATCCTGTGACCCATATCGGTGGGAGCACGCCGAGGCTGCCAGACGTCCACCCACAACACAACAGTGAGTTTTCCTATAAGGATTCATTTGAGCTGCTCAACTTACATAGTGACTTTGAAGACCTGAACGCTATTATTAATGCCGTGGTAAAGAAACACACCTGTTCGAACAAAGTTATTACTCACTTATTGCAGAAGCAGGAGGAGGCACAAAATAAGACCCTCCGTCTCAGTGTATACCTTGGACTATCTCCAAAGGAGTGTCTTAGTCTCGGTGCAGATCTCGGGGGCTCTCAAAAGGAGTTTGACAGCCTCAGTACGAATCTCAAAGTCTCTCAGATAGACATTCGCAGTCTCTGAGCCAAGCTTGAAGTCTCCTAGAAAGAGTTTCGCAGTCTAGGTGCAGAGTGGGAGATCTTCCAGAAAGAGGTCCATACTTTCAGTATATAACTGGATGTCTCTCGCCAGGAGATCTGCGGTTTCCTCACAGAAATGGAAAGTTCTTTAAAGGTTCTTTAAAGTCTAGCGGTGGAGCTGGAAGTCTTAAAAAGAGGTCCACAGTCTTAGTATGGATCTTGAAGTCTGTCAGAATGAGCTTCATGCCCTCAACCTAGAGCTGGAAGTCTCACGCCAGGAGACCTGGAGTCTAAACTCAGATGTGCATTAATAGTAGGAGGACTAGGAGAAGGCCCTTAGGATTATAGAGAATGTGGAAAGAAAGAATAGAAACCTGACAGAGGTTTATATCTGGATTATCAAGACAGTAAAGAAGTCTAGGAGAGGCAATAACTCCAACAAGGAAAGTTGGAAGTACAGTTGGAACTAAAGAAGCAGAGGGTGCTCTTCACCAGGAAATAGCAAATTCCTGTATCTGCAATTGGAACTCTCTCAGATCAGAGCAGACTCTAAAAGAAAAAAGAGAAGCGTGCTAACCTTCAGAAATATGGCCTAGCTCTCATCCAAGAAACGCGTTTCGTGACTCAATGCGGTCACTTCATCAGTCACGAAACGCGTTTGGAGAGGGAGGAGTTGGAGCGGGCACGTCCGTCAGTAGCTAGTAGATCAGCTGGGAACGCTTTGGCGGCAGCGTGACGTCATCAAATTGCGCTGAGAGAGGCGTCTGCCTCGTGGAGCAGGGAGCAGAGACAGCACGCGAGTACTAGTTGCAACACTGCAAGCTACACTAACACATGAGAACCGGGAAGGGGAGCGTTATCAGGCAGCTGCGCAGAGTCTGACGCTAACACCGGGGTTTGTGAGTAGTAAGCGTGTAGGTGCCTCAGAGATCATTGCCCCAGACTGTATCAAGCTGCGGACGGCACATTGTCAGCTGTCTTTTCACAGCCTGGCTTATGTGAGTAAGCATTTGGCTGTTTTTATTATATTTTATTAACATTAAATTTTATCAATCTGCACCATCATTTCCCTTATTTCCTTTCTGGGAACACACGGGGAATATCCCTAAGGGGAGCTGCTGTGAGTGAACAGAAGAGTTAACTGACATTTAAAGGAAAACACGTGGGATTCGTGATATCTGAAAAAAGAAGTTGGTTAAAGCACAGATTCTCTCAAAGGAACACTGAGACAATATGTTTGTAAGTTTATTATTTTGATTCTTTTTTGGAGGCGTTCAGTGGTTCGTGTGGATGCGCAATGGTCATTTCTCTTTTGTTTATTGCATTATAGGAGGAACTCAGAAGCAATAGTCTGCAACTGAACCATCACTTCTTCCACAACAGGAACTTTATAAAGAACTTCCCCCTACCATATGGACTGACCTTTGGACTGGGGTATAGTTGTCAATTGGGGCGCCGGGTTACTGCATTTTGTGTAAAATTATTGGTTAAACGTATTTGTGGGAAATTCGTTAGGCAGGGACCCTGTGGCAGCCTTCACTTAATTATAAGTTGTTTATTTATTCATTGTAAATTACACGTTAACGGTCTAAGCACTGAGCTTTAGGGTTCATTCACATTTTAAACACTTCTACGGTCTGAAATTTGTGTTATCATGGTATTCAGAAAGAATTATCGCAAGTCAGAAACTGTGATGTAAGGAAATACCAATACTGCTCGGGATAGCAGTGTCCTTATCTCAGACGTTTTCTAAGTTCTGCCCTTGCGATCTGCCTGCTGTCTGTAAGAGCTGCACAGAGAGAGCTGTATCTCTCTGCACACCTCTTACAGGCGATCGTACTTTTTTTATTTGATTTTAATAACACAGTATTGAAGCATGGGTCTCCAGAGCTGAACCACATTAATTTCAGCCTCAGCGACCCCCTGGTTCCTGAGGTACAGGCCCCAGTATGGAGTTCCGGTATCTTATGTGCCCATCACATGACTGGGACATGTAAATAATGCATGGGGACACAGGCACCCCATAGCAGGGCCTGAAACTCTGGAAGCAGGGGGTCTCCGAGGCTGAAATTAATGTGGTTCAGCTCTGGAGATCCCTGCTTCAAAACTGTGCTATTAAAATAAAAACAGCTTGATTACCTTAGCGGCTAGCCGCTAAGGTAATGTAAGGGTTAAGTCAGAGTACCTGGTTTCTTGGGGGTAGAGGGAGTGGGTGAAGTGGGTAGGTGCCCCAGTGTAGGTGGTTAGGCCTACCAAGACGTTTTTGGGAGGAGTTAACCCCTTAACTACCATGCAGTGGTAACCACTATGTTAATGAAGGGGTTAACCCCTCCCGATACCAACTCGAGAGTCCTAGCCACCCAACCTGGGACAACTACCACCTTCACCCACCTCCTATTCCCCCAAGGAACATTAAAATACAACAATACTAATACCAACACCCTCTACCCCAACACCCTCACCCCCTCCAACAAATACAGTACAATAATGGACAGAATTCCTATTATCCAGATATGGATAATAGCGCATTTGCCCATTAAAAATAAAACGTTAGCCGGCCAGCATCAAGTAAATTAAAGTTGCACTAATCCCTGCCAGGATGAAGGCTATCCTCATCTTCCACTGCGTCCTCCACATCCTACTTGTCCTCCGTGGACAGCAACATCAAAAATCTAACCACTGGTACTAACCCCTTAATTACATAAGTGGTTATTAACCGCTTTGGAAATTAAAGGGTTAACTCCCTCCCTCACTACTCACCCGGGAGGCCTAACCACCCCCCACCACCCATCCCCTCTACCCATTGATTGCACTGTGGTAAACCACTCCCACAATATTTATTTATTTATTTATAAAATATTTTACCAGGAAGTAATACATTGAGAGTTACCTCTCATTTTCAAGTATGTCCTGGGCACAGAGTTAAGACAAATAATACATGGTTACAAATATAGTTACATAAATGAACAGGATATACATTATATACAAGACATTGCATGCACAGTTAAAGAAAATATATATTATGGGCGTATAAAACAGTTACAGACCAGATTAAAATGTGATACAGCCTTAGATTTGAAAGAACTTAAACTCGTGGTGGATGTGAGAGTCTCTGGTAGGTTGTTCCAGTTTTGTTGTGCACGATAAGAGAAGGAGGAACGGCTGGATGCTTTGTTGAGCCTTGGGACCATGAACAGTCTTTTGGAGTCTGATCTCAGATGATAAGTGCTGCATGTGGTAGGGGTGAGGAGCTTGTTCAGATAGCTGGGTAGCTTGCCCATAAAGAATTTAAAGGCAAGACTGGAAAGGTGATCTTTGCGCCTAGACTCTAGTGATATGGGCATGGATTACCACAATGGCAATAAATGGCCTAGACTCTAGTGATATGGGCATGGATTACCACAATGGCAATAAATGGGCAACCTAAAAAAAAGAGCAACAAAATACATGACTTTAAAATAAAAACAAGCATTCGAAAATAAAGCAATTAGTTGTGACTGTGGTAAACCATTCCCACAGAATGGGCATGGATTGCCACATTGCCAATGAATGGGCAATCTAAAAAAATGTTAAGAAAAATACAATCCCTTACAATTACATAAAAGTAAACATTTGCCACAAAATGCATTGCTTGTCACTGTGCTTATCTATACCAATACAGGGGAATAGATAAGCACATTGTCAGTCAATGGGCAACCTAAAAAAAAACACAATTAAATAAAATACAATCAATTTGTTTCTTACCTTTGCCTAATTCACCCTCGTCCTACTGCGGCACCAACTCTTGAGCCACGACGCAATGCTCAACTGCCCGATGCGAAGAAGTCCATGATCCTCTGTTGATTGAAGAGACGTCTCCGGTAAATTGTTCCTTTGTTTTATTCTTTCTTTTCATCTTTCCTCTCTTCTTCGTAAGCAAAGGGTACGGAGACGTTGGTTCGACTGCTTCTTGGGCTCAAATGAGACAAGACATAAGGCAGACATGAGGAGAGGAATGAGACAAGGCCTTTTATAGGGCCTGTTATGTCACATTTGATTGACACATGGTACACCCCCAATCCGATTGGTTGGTATACCATGTGACAGCTTCCATTTTTTTAAGGACATGACGTCATCTTAAAGGAAGGAAAGTCAGCCAATCAGGTAGCATATGCATCCCTCCCTTTAAGATGACATGTGGTTTTTTTTAGGTTGTCATTGACTGCCAATGTGTTTATCCAGGCCTCTTTCTGGGTATAGATAAGCCCAGCGGTAAGCAATGCATTTTTTGTTAAATGTATGTTTTTATTTAATTGTAATGAATTGTATATATTTTTTTTAGGTTGTCCATTCAGGTTGTGGGCAGTGTTTACCACAGTCACAATCAATGGGTTTATTTTGAAATGTTTGTTTTTATTTCAATGTCATGTGGTTTATTTTATGGCCCTATTTGTTTTAGGTTGCCCATTGTGGCAATCCATGCCTATATTGATGGCATGGTTTACCACAGTAACAATCAATCATTTTATTGGCATGTGTACTGTTATGAGAATGTTAATTTATTGTGTATTTCTTTTATTTTGCAAACAGATGTGCAAACATGCTATTAGCAATTTTTGGCTACAAGTGCCTTTGCCCACTTGTATGTGTGGTGATGGGGGTAGAGAGTGTGGGGGTTGGGCTAGTTGACATGGGGAGGGTGGTTAGGCCTCCATGGTGGGTATTGGGGGGTGGGGATTAAGCCCTTTATTACTATAGCAGTTTCTAACCGCTGAGGTAATTAATTGGTTAGTGGCCAGTAGCTACTGTAGTTTTTTAATTTTAATGTTGCTGCCCATGGAGTACGAGGAGGACATGGAAGAAGGTGAGGAAGTCTTTCATCCTGGCAGGGGTAAGTACAACTTTAATTTACTTTATGCTTGCAGAATAATGTTTTATTTTTAATGACCAAATGAGCTACTATCCAGATCTAATAATAATGATTTTGCCAATTACTGTACTGTATGTGTAGGGGGGAGGGGGGAAGGGTTTGGGGGTAGAGAAATGGGTAGTAGGGTGCCCATTCATTGCCATTTGGGGTTATCTTTTCTCCCATTGATGGCATAGGTAACCAGCAATCAATGTGTGTATTGGCTAGATTGGTGTTTGTATTGTATTTTTTATTGGGGGTAGAGGGGGTGGGTAAAAGAGGTATTTGGCCCATGGTTGGTGTTTAAGCCTACTGTGTGGGTAGCGGTAAGGGTTAAACCCTTCATTACCCTTCATTACCTTAGCGGTAGTAATTCAATTAAATAAAAATTGTGTTATCGCCTGTAAGACCTGTGCAGGGAGACGCAGTTCCCTCTGTGCAGTTCTTACAGACTACAGGCAGATGGCAGCAGGGGCAGAACTTAGAAAAAGACACAGCTAAAGACACTGCTATCCCGAGCACTATGGCATTTTCCTACCTAACAGTTTCTGACTTGCGAGAACTCTTTCTGAATACCATGATAACACAAAGGTCAGACTGTGGGGTAGGTTATGCCAAAACGTTCGATATAGCAGTGATTTTATTGAAGCTACTAGAATAGGCCCCTATGTTTCTACTTACCCTTCCTTATAGAATGTAAGCTCCTTGGGACAGCGCCATCCTTAACTACCATAACAATGTATATATGTTTGTTATTTTATTGTTTTTCGACCTCCAACCCTATTGTACTGCGCTATAGAATATGTTATAGATGATGATGATGATGATGGATGATGATGATGGATGATGATGATGATATTAAGCTACTGGGTACTGTAGTAAAATAGTGCATAATATATACAGTAGCATATGTGTTACACTTAGTTGAAATTATTTTTGCATTTGCAGATATTTGATAAATGAAACCAGTTTGAACTCCAAGGTAGTTTCCTTTGTTACAAATTAAGTTTACTGGGCTATTTATAATGTAGCTCAAAGCATTATGAACTGTCTGAAACCTAGTCCAGCAGTTATGCATATATATATTTTTTAATAATTATTGATTCTTTAACACAAAATATCATAAAACCCCAAACTACAGATGCAGTCAAATGTATTGTCGAGAATTAAGCCAGGAAACTGCAGCTGAAAGCTGCCTGACCACTGCCTGCTCCCAGTTTCCCTGTGGCCAAACTAATTACCCATTACACACAGGGCCTGCTTCTGAATGGGACTCCCACTGAGTTAATTCTGTTGTCTGTCACCAGCCTGGAAGCCCTGCACACTGAGAGCAGACAGAAGCAGTGCCTCTCCCTGTGCATGTCTAACAGGTGATCACAATGTTTTTATTTTATTTTAATTACAAAGTATTGAAGTAGCGGATCTCCAGAGCTGAACCACATTAATTTCAGCCTTGGGATCCTCTGCTTTTCGAGTTAGAAGACCCGGTATGGGTTGCCGGTATTTCCTGCTCGCTTAAATGTCCTAGTCACGTGATGCAGGAGAATTCAACATGCAGGAGATACCGGCACCACATACAACACCTGTATCTCGGGAAGCAGGTGTCCCCACAGCTGAAATGGATGTTGTTCACCTTCGGAGATCTCCTGCTTCTATACTATGTAGTAAAAATAATAATAAATGTAGCTTCATTACCTCAGTGGCTACCTGCTAAGGTAATGAAGGGGTTAAAATTAAGTACCTGGTTTGTTGGGGGTTGGGTGAAGGGGGTGGGTGAAGGGGTAGTTGCACTGGAGTAGGTGGTTAGGCCCAGCGGGAGGGTTGCCACCATTAAGGTAATTAGGGGGTTAACCCTCCTACTACCAACCCAGGAGGCTTAAATACTCATCCCATGGCAACTGCTCCAACAAACCACCCTGACCACTCCCCCCCACCGCCCCTCATAGAATGGTCATAGTAGCTAATTATGGCTACTAGCACTTTTGTCCCTTCAAATATACATTAAAATAAAATACATTAATATATGTTTTACTTGCCCGTTCCAGGATGAATGCCGTTCTCCTCTTCCTCCTCTTCATCCTCACCATAATTGAATAAAGAAAGAGCCGATGACCAACCATTAAAACACCAGTAACCCCTTAATTACCTTAGCGGTTACTACCACTAAGGTAATTCAAGGATTACTGTTGTTTTATTGGGTGGGTGTAATAGCCCCATGGTGGGTGGTTGGGCCCCTTGGAAGGGTATCAGGTGGGGTTAACCCCTTAATTACCTTAGCGGTAGTAATCACAAAGGTAATTAAGGGACTAGCCCCTCCTGCAACCCTTCAGGGAGGCATAACCACCCACCCTGGGACAACTAACCCGTTCACTCACCACAAACGAGGGAGAGAAAAGGAATCCCTAAATTTTGGCAGTTATACTCCCTATAACCAGGTGAGCAGTGAAGGGGTTAATATTTAGCTTTTAATGATATTACCAAATAAAATAAATTAGAGCAATCTCTAGTTGAATGCGCTTTGGGAATATAAAATTAAAAACACACAAACTAAAATGGCACACTGCCTAGTGTGATCACTACACAGTGCTTAGATGCAGAGAGACAGACTGTGATGCCGTCTGCTGGTTGTACCCTTTGTATATAGAGTTGAAGGGTATAGTTGCTATATTAGCAAAGTGCTCTAAGACACAATGTATTTATTAAGGTTTAAGAGACGTTATGTATCACAGAAATAGTAGTTTGGATGGTTAGAGAATTTATGTCAGGGGATAGTGTAACAATATCCTAAGTTTACACTGTGACAACAAAGTGTCCGTTTTCCATGGCTGTAGTTCTCACTGGTACTGTAGGAGTGAGGTACAAGTAAGGAAACACAACAGATCTGAAAAACAACAAATAGGACTGCCAGTTGGTTTCAGTGTGGGATCACTTCAGGCTAGTGGTGCTTCTGAGCCAGTCGCAAGTAGTGCAGTACATTAGTTAGTTATATCCGCGTTCGCTAATGTCACGTGTGGGTGAGCTCAAACACATATGCAAATATCACTGCCATAGACTATGTAACTAATACCACCATATTGCCTCTCTCAGGGAGGATACCAAGCAGGTCAGTAATCACATTTAAAGTTTAAAAAGTAAAGTAGACAGATGCCATGGTAATATGCGTAGTTTAGGATATTGTCTATCCCTCACATATAGGTACTCATATCCCCTGTCTTATTGACCCAATGACCAGATCATGCAATCAGCTCAACTCAGTCGAGTTACTTTATGGACACTCGTGTCATTGGGTAGGATCCAAACTAAAAGGTCCTCTCTAGGAGGCTCAGCCATGGAAATATCCCATTGTACATCGTTGCTGAAAAATAAACAATAATCTACAGTAGTTCTTCAGTTTGTCGTATACAGATGCCTCATTTTCCTCCCTCAAGGTCATGGGGCCCTCCTCCCACCATTGTCCAATTGTTTTTTTTTTTTTTGCCAGTTGCACAATATGGAGAATGACTAGCAAATGTTTATTATCAGCCTAAGGGGTTAGGTAGAGACTTCTCGGTGCTACTGGGATCTGCTATGGCTCTGGAGCATGGTTTCTGTGACCAAGAATTGAAATGCGGTGGTGGGGGGTGATTTCCTTGATGAAACAGTACTGTTTATTCTGACAGTTGAGGCTCGGATGTTGGAGTCGCCCTATATGCACAGTTGGCGTGAGTGACCGTAGTGAGGGATCTCATGTACTACGAGCGATGGAACTAGGTGGAGGAAGAGGTTCTCATTCACCATATGGGTCTGTATACCACCCACATGCCTTGCTGTTTGATCCAGGAGTCAAAGGTATATTCCCTCCGACTCACACCTTCATCAAGGGGGTATTGCAGACCGGAGAACCATGCCCACCTTTCACCCCCAATTCTCCGGATCTTTGCGTGGGACCAAAACCACAGCAGCCCTCTCAGGCCCCTCTCATCCCCAACCTCAGCAGGTTGAAGGATATGTCTCCGGAATTTTACCGTGACATGCCGAGGAAGGGGCTGTAATCACTTATGCTCCATATAGCACACTACAGTGTCCTTGTCACCCACCACAATACCATCTGGAGATGGGAACTACCAACCAATGAAGGCTAAAGTCCAAGGTTGAGGAAACTTTGTTCAGAGTTGGTTCCCCATCCCACCACGGATCTGAGTTGGAAAGTCCTCCATGGTGCACTGAGCATGGGTGAATACCTGGCCTGGCCGTATCCGGGCAGAGTACACCTACGCCAAGTATGCTGTGATGATTCCAGAATTCACCACCCAGTGAGCGTCAGGCCGGGTGCTCTGCCCAGTATCCCCCACTTTCTATTTTTTTATACTCAGCCTCCTTATTTTGTGCACTTTTTATTTCTTTTTTTTACAGTGCACTGATTATCGTTTTTTTGTTTATGTTTGTTTGTCTGGCTGACTTGCTCACTTTTTCTCATTTATATGAGAATGTCATTCATCTCAGTTACAAGCTGGTCAAAATAGTCCTCCTCCTTATCAAAATAATGCTCATGCTGTAGAAATGACTTTCAACCAACAGATCAAAGCCATGGAATCTTGTATACACATTAGGAGTTACTGTACTGTAAGTATCAAAGTCTCCAGGCTTCAAAACTATAATCAGATCACCAATCACTGTGATAACAGAACATGTCACAACATACTATAACAAGTTCTACGAATATCCCTGCATTAGAATTAAATAGTAAGGTCATAATTTTTTATCCCAGCTCAAACATTGACACTAGTGTATATTACACCACTATTTGATAAGTACAATTTAGTCATAAAATACAGGTAGAAATTACAAAATGAAACGTGGTCTAATTTTCAAAATAAGCCTGCAAATATATTTATTTATAAATCCTGCCTCAACAGTTTATCAATATATAACTGTAATTTCATGCCTATACATTGCATTGGGGAATATTTGTAGTTTACAGCTACAATTTTTTTTTTTTATTATCTAATGCAGTATGTATGTCGTCCTGAAACATATTAAAGCATGATGCAACTGTACATACATTCATTTGCTATATCATTACTAAAGCCTATACTCCTACTACTACCGATATAGCCAATTAAGAATATTTGAACAGAAAACGGATATGAGTGAATTATCCATTTTTTATGCTTCCATTTTGATTTTGTTGTGATCTTCTTGGTAATTGTTTTCATGTTCTTCCTCCTCTAATGGAACCTAGAACAAAAATAGTATGCAGTTAGTTTTAGTTAAAAAGATGCAGATTTGACACCTGGCTTAAACATAATTAAGCAGGCAATGTTTAAATTGTTCAAATACAATTGCTGCGTTTTTACAAAATTAAAGATACTTATTAAAAAAAAAAAGGAGGGGGGGGGAGGTTATCTCATTGGAGGTGTATGTTTGTGTTTCAAGGTTTTCCATCTGTCTAGAAAATTAAGTAAGTTAGTATGTACTTTATATTTTTTAGCACCGATATTGTTTGTGTTAATGTGAAATGTAACCAGGAATCAGATATTAAAAAAGCTCTCTTTACTTGGATGTAGAAAATTACGATATAAGACTATTTAAAACTTCTTGTTTTATAGTTAATTGTCAGATGTAATTTTAGGATATTCTACTGTATGTACAACAATAAAACCAACTGGAAAAAAAACCACTTCAACCCCCCTACAAATTTCTATGGAAAGGATGATATTATTGTATATTTGTCATTTCTTTAAAGTTCCATGCAGTAAAATAAAAGTGTAAGACTAAAAATGCAATATAATTTGTACAGCCATTGCTGATTGAGTCTACAGTGCACTTCAATGTATTTGGTGATGTCCTTTCCAGCACTGAATACTGTATGTGAAAGATTACAGCACAAATGCCTGATCTAAAGAAATGGGCAAAGGGAAAATCAGTATCTCATCATGCCAGCGATTTCAGCACTGCTGAATCACACATGGTCACTGCTAGCTGAGCATTTACAAATCTATTTAAGAAAACTATTTAATGCCAAATTTACAGAATACACGCTGCACACACTGCATTTTGCCTTTTGTACTTCAGCTTGTTATTTGGGAGAGTTAATGGCTGGAAGCAGTTACTCACTTTGGATTAATTTTTTTATCGTTGTGTCAAAAACTCAGCCACAGCTGAGGTGGCTTAAACTTCTAAACTGACTAGTCATCTGCACCAAACACCCAAACCTTTAAATAAACCACAAACACTGACATGGTCTGTGTTAAATTCAAATGTAAAGTTTAATCAGATATTAAAATGTTCTCTTTACTTGGATGAAGTACATTTAACATGGTGTAAGGGTCACTAGTTTTTAAAAAAATATTATTTTACATTTGTAGATTGATTTATAGTTAATTGTAAAACAGATCTTCAATTCCATGCACCTAAGCCTAAAATGCTTAAATGATCTTATTAATGCCTCAATAACAGTACCACACCCTCAATGACCTTATCATCAAGTAGCTGCAGCTTTTATTAACCATGAAAACTATACAACATTATATTACCTTTTCAAAACACAGTCCCATAATCATTAACAACCCTTTAACATATTATTGCTCTGCCTTTCAACCCTTTAACCTGTTGCAGCTCCTTATCCAGTGAACACCCTTGTGTCTAAATCAGGAACCCCTTGCCCTAGACCTACAGTAAGACACATCCCCTCAACTACCATTAATATCCATTAATATTTCACTTATTATTCATATTTACTCCCTTTCCATATCACTCCCACTCACTCACACTCACACACACTTCCCCAAACCCAAAGGAGGTTATTATGTGTATTGAGTATGTGGTGGTTATTGGGTGTATTGGGGAGGGGGAGGGTTATTGAGCATGGGGAGGGAGGTGAGCATGTAAAAGAGGGGGCTAAGGGAGGGATGAGAGGAGGTGAGAGATAGAGGAGGGGTCTCGCAAAGGCACCGACACTGGGGGGGGACAGGGAGGCAGTGTAAATTTTAGTCTTAGGCCCCAGGAAAGCTGTCTGCAGTTCTGGTGGTAAGACAATATTTTCAGCACTGGGGCAAGCTTGCGGGACCATGATCGCTGTGGGGGTCTCTTCCAGAAGCATGGACCCCCCATATGATGACCGCAGCAGCACTCTTTGAAGCTGCTGCTTCACACATTTTAAGATACGGCTCCAGAGAGAGCAAGTCTTGATACAACAGTACCTTCATTTGAATGTATGCAATATGGACAGATCCCACTATTCACTCATTTGATTAATCCAGAAGTATCAAGGTAGCAAGAACTATAGATGTAACGATTGACATACAGTAGATGAGTGCGAGAAAGAAAACCCTCAAACACATCTTAAATCACTGGGGAGGCACATGTAACAAAAAATGGGCACACCAGTGTTGTTTGAAGGTGGGCGTGAGGGAATATCTCTCCTCCTCTTCCTCCCCCCCAAAAGTACACTTGAGAAACAGATACTGCATATATGTCAATGTATATTTCCTGGTGACATGTTAAATATTGACGTAACTTACATTTGTTTTAAATAAGTTACATTAACATAGATACAAAATACATAATTACTTTCTTTAGTTAAATTGATATTACATTTGACATAACTGCATAATTCATTCATTGTAATGTGTCAGTATTCAAATATCCCAAGGTACTCGTATTTTGTGAAACTAACAGCTCAGCATGACACATTGGGTAAAGTAGGTGATTTCACAGTGCCCTTCAAAGACCTAAGGTGTTTCAAGCCATTAGCATCACATTTATCGTGCATTTTAACATTCAGTTACAGTATGTATGGAAATTAAGCTTGACATCCATAATTGCTATACATGCAGGAAAGAAATAGTGAACATTTATAAAGGGTGGTCTTTAATCTACTATCAGGGACAGGTACTTGTTTAGGTCTTTATGCTGCCTTTTTTCATCAATAGAAAGTAAAAGGGGTTTGCAATGCAGCAGAGCAGTGTAAGAACACAAGATCCTCAGCACTGCAAGAACACTGGAGATGTGAAAAAGAAGCTGCATGGCTCTTTAACAACCTGCATCCAAGGAAAAGGAAGCATTCATATAACCTTACACGGGTGCCAAGATCTGTCTGATTTTTTAATCTTTAGAACATAAAAATACATACATGTCTGATTGTCAGAACCAATATAATAACATATAACCACTATACTTGAAAATTATCTTTTCACTGCACCTCACTCTACACTCTTCGCTCACATTTTTCTTTCAATTTGTGATTTTCTGTCACTTACCTCCCAGTAAATGGAATCATCATAGTAGTTTTCATAAGGTGGCTGCCCCCAGAAAGGTAATTTTAAGATGAAGCCTTATTGGAAGAAGAAAATTATATATTTAAATGATGTTTGAGGATTTTGATTAAAAACAAAACTATGTATAACTATATAAACATATATAACTATATATAACTATATATATATATATATATATATATATATATATATATATATATATATACAGTATATCATAATAGTAAACTTTTTATTTACATAGTTTGTGTCATTTAATTCTAGCTTTATGACACAAAAAGGAGCCTATAAGCAGAGACTCTGATATAGAAAGCATTGGTAAGTAAGGTGTAGATGACATGGTTCTTCAGCTTCGGGACTGTGTCACGTTATAAAGATAAATTATTAAGTTATCAAGATAAAGCTACAGCGTATGGCTTAGGAAGATATATAGGTGACAGCCCTGTAGATTGTAAATGTGTACTTTCCTCTTGGGCTAATGCCTACCCTTGTGTTATTTGGATGATCTGCTGTGGTATACAGTTTTTTGGATTTATATATTAAAAAGAAAAAAGGTGTTAATAAGAGGTACATAAAAATTAAGGTTTACAGAGAAATATATGAACGCGAGAATAATATAGTTAAAATATAAATAAATGATAAGATGGCAATTAAAAAAAAGGAAAGAATAGAAATATAGAATGAAGTATTCACACTATGCTATCATAGGTTTATGGGGAGTATGACGAGGTGAGTCCTCAGGATTTGCAGATATGACAAGCTTGGCTGTATTATGTTGGGATATGTTGCAATATTCTGCACGACCACTGCCAACAGATCCTCTGGAAACTGATATTTCACATTACATAGTTACATAGTACCAGGATATGTTGTGTTATCTGGGTGAACAATGAAATTCAATGAAATTCACTACAACTGCACAGTAGCTGTTTGTGTTTGCCAAGTTCATATGTGGGTGTCCTTCAGCGAGGTCTGTATTATTATATCAAGTAATAGCTTTTGGCAAACCTGTTGCTAACAGAATTACTTTTTCTTTCCATGGTCTCAATTGTTTCAAAATGTGTGATTGAGAAAAGAAATGAAGAGGTGATTAGGAGGCCGCTCAAGCTTTTCTAGACTCAAGCGAAGTGAAACCCACAAACACGTTCTGTAACTTTTATACTGTTATTAGAAGAATATCCTTTCAAAAGATAAACATCAAAACTCAGGGAATGGTTTTGACTAAACCTAACATTGGATTTTGAATATTTTTATTTTATTTAATATTTTTGCAATTCGACATGTACATGTATTTAGCAAAAAGCATTATCGTTATGATTTATCTCTTTGCTCTTCCTACTAAAAGAAATTACAACATCACCCCCAATTACATACAGTAATATAGAACCTGCCCCCCTCAGTAAATATAAAATGGGACTATTAATACCCCATTGTTCTTGACTGAGGACACACACTGGCACTTCATTAAAATTGACATATTCCCTGTATTGGCTACCCTCCTCTTGTCATTGAGCGTTGGCTAATCAGAGGGTTTTTGACAATAGGATTGCAGTAACCATACACCTTGAGACCTGTTTTTTTTTTTTAAAGAGTGCATTTTGCCCTATTTTAAGATGACGACTGGGCACTTTGTGCAGGTTAACCGGTCATGAACTGATGCCTGATGCACTTCCTGTCAGCAAACATTGGAATCTCCCTAAAATATTAGTACATTGGAGATCAACAACTCAAACAAAAGGTCAATCTTTTCTAAAACACTTAATCTAACAGCAGACTGTTACTTTAAATGCTGTACCTCAGTTCATGACGAGTTACATACTCTAGTAAAATTAAATAATGTGATTCAACTGCAATTTAAAAGATACTCCACAAGCACTGCTAGAGGTAAGATGGTACAAAGCATCTATGATAATATATCTAATGATGTATTTAAAAACTGATCTTAACCAGGTCACACCCACCTTGCTATCCCAAGGGTACCATTTTGCATTGAGTTCAGTGGAGGAAATTCCATATGAAGGTCTGTTTTCATTAGGTTGTTTATGTAAAATTTCCTGCCAAGGAAAACTCAAAGCATTGTTTTGTCTCGGATTTTCCTTGAGCCGGCTGGACAAAGTGAACTGCAGTTCATTAAATCCGTGGAATATGTGAGTGTGATTCCACTTCTGTACTACCTTTTATTATATAAACGTTTTTTTTTTTGTTTTCTACTGTATGTCTACCTTTTCTTTTTTGAATATATAAATTTGGAGATGCACAGGATCAGTCAATTTGTTGTAGGTTGCTCTTTATACTTACCTGAAAACGCTTCATTTTTTTTCACACGAGTGGGATATTTTTATTGATCACACATCTATTTTTTCATATTACAGCATTTTAGCACTACATGCGTTTTATTGATCTCTTCACATGTACCCTGAGAATTTAGCGCTTTGGACTTATTGTTAATTGTGTAGACTGATATAATTATGATAATTACATGGAGGACCTCAATACCTGCTTTACAGGACAGTTGAAAGAAAAAAAAGTGACTAGAGCTAATATTGAAATTAGAACCAGGTTCATCTGTGTCTGATCACTAAGGCACTCCTTTAGCTTTACAAATAAATCACATAAAATGTTTTTTTTGTCGCAGAAAATGTGAAAAAAAGGATGTATGCAACTCTTTTTTGCCACACAATTTGAAAAACTGTATATGACAACAATAAACTAAAGAACAATAACTAAAAACACTTCATTTGTAAAAGTTCACATACAAATAATAATAATTGTTTGTTCTTGTATAGCGCCGCTAGCTTTTACAGATACATTTTGGAGACACAGCAGACAAAAAAGGTTGGTACTTTCACTGGTGTTTTGGAGCTAAATATTTTTGGTTTTTTAGTTTTGCTGAAACTTGATTGGTTTTGGATTTTTTTAATTTAGAGGGGGAAAAAAATCTAAATAAGCAGGTCATTTGTTTACAATTTTTTGACAAACGTTTCAACTTTTTTTTGCAAAAGTTCACAGGTCTTTTCTTTTGCCAACTCAAAAGTTTGCCCGGTTTATTAAAACCAAAAGAAACAAATCACAGGAGCTTTTGTCTGGTTTTGATAAAATTTTGCTCTAACTTGAAAAGTTCAACTTGAATTTACCAAATTAATTTTGAAAGCGCAAACTCATGTTTTAAGCTATATGTATATTTTTTAAATGGGACATGTATTTTGAATTTAAGTATCTACATACGGTATTAGAAATTCCAATACCTTTATCAGTGAGAAGGATGTCCACCAGTGAACAGGACCAGAGCTGCCGACAAGTAGGGATAGCTGGGACTCCTGTCCTGGGCCCGATAAGTAAAGGGGAACAGGCCCCCTGCTGGCAAAATTTGCAGAGGGGGCATCCTGGAAGGGATTGTCTTTGAAGATTCCTGTCTGAAGCAGCATGCTGTAGGCTGGTGAAAGGGAGGGTACCCTGACCGGCACCTCCATGGGCACCCTTCAGTAGGCAGCTTATGCAGGTCCCCTCGACAGCCCTCTAATTGGCCCCTCAATCCTCCAGTGTAGCAAGTAGACAGTGGGCTCCTCTCTTCCCCTCTCTCCCTCTCCCCTGCCCTACCCAACCCCACAGGTCCATATGTGTTTTTTTTTCCATGGCCTTCAAGGCTGCATTGCTAAGATAACGTTACTTGCTCAAAGCATCTAAGTGTGATTTCTCTCTTCATGTGCCTGCACATCGGTTTTATTTGCGGACTTTTACTAACCTGTGATAGTTCCTCCAGCAACAGCAATTACAATAGTAGCAGCCAACGCAGCACCTTGCATGCCAGGAGAACAGCTGAAAGGACAGTTACAAAACAAAACAAAAATTATTGCACAATTCCTAGCAATGCACTCAGGCTTTATAAAAAAAAAATGTACCGGTCAGCATGCATTAACAGGAATAGTTTATTTAATTGTATATGCAGTATTCATTATACTGAACCAACAATTGTGTTTGTACAAGGTTTGTACCTTTTTTTGGTTAAGGAACCCTAAGTGAAATTCTGAAGAAGCCTCAATCATCTCTAACGGCAACTCTATCAGTACATTCTTCTGTATTTCATACAATTTTTAAATGACCTGAAAATTGCAGGGAACCCTTAAGAATGCCCGGGGGAACCGAAGGGTTCCTAGGAACTGGTTGATAAACACTGGTATAACATATGTAAAGAAGGAGGGTTGACTCCTAAGGCGGCAGAACAGGAAAATAGGGAGCTGCAGGTATGCACTTTATTATTTTTATAAAACAGATAAAGAAAAGAATAGCGAGTGTGTCTCCATGCATCAATGTGTAAAACCAATTTTGTTAGGTCTGTGCATCCACGTTTGATAAAGAAAAATATGACGCTATTGGGTGAGTCATATGCACAATCATTGGGGGTAAAGGAGGACAATTTCCCAACCAACTTTTGGCAGCCTCCAAGGTCCCACTCAACTTTTCACGTGAAGGGTTATACTGGAACAGTACTTAAATTCTTGCTACAAATGACATTGCATTGCCATGACAATGTGATGTCATGTGACATCGCAGAGCCATGAGGCATCACGTTGTCATGCAAAACAGTGCCACAGGGCATCCCATTGTCAACATGACACTGCAAGGTGTTGCAGCGTCACGTGACATTCCGTTGTCATGGCAACCTGGAGCCACTTGACGTCGCAGAGCCATAACGATGGGACCATGCAGGGGGAGATGCCAGGAAATGCCGTTGGAGAAGGTAAGAAAGTAACAGAGGCCTGTGTAATCGCCTAGCTCAATGCAGTGGCACCGACTGCACCACCATTACGCCAGCCCTGCCTATAAGCCCTTCACTGCTAGAGGGGCCGGCACAGCATTGTTTTAATATGTGTACTGGAATGTATTGTACCACCAATAAACATACTGAAGCATTTACAAATCTGTGTGTATTCTGTATGTACAGTATAAATCACTTCTTGGAAGGAGGTTAATGGTATTATCCTGTATTGCTGGATTTGTAGTATGTTGGGGGTTATTTGTAGAGAAATTCACCATAACAAAAAGAACACCGCTGAACTGAAAATGAAGGGAATATAAATGTATGTGACAATGTAAAACCATACAAGGCATAAAAGAACAAAGTGCACTTGCTTTTTAATGTTCTGCTAGTCTAGGAGAATAAAACATACTTACTTTGCTTTAGCTCCCATTGATGCTGCCACAATGCCTGCAATGCCTCCTAAAATGCCAGGCAAACCATGCAAATTGTGCACTCCACACGTATCCTGAATCTTCAGCTTCGAAGCCACTAATGGCTGCAATAGTTAATAGACAACGTTAAAGTGTTGAAATGTCATCATTCATTCGTTCAAAAATGATTGTATTTCATTTAAACAGGAGGAACACATATTTAATACAATACACTGTACACACCGTTACACATTGGGGGTTTCCCGGTGAACCTTTTTATTAACAAATGACACAAGAACATTAACATCATTCAAGCTTGAACTAAGACACCAAAGATTTGGGGGAAAAGTACAAATTCAAGTATACACTGCCACAATACAGAGGGACAGTATGATTGACATGTTAAGCAGCCCACCTCCCCAAGCTTCATTATTTGTAATTACAGTAATACTGTATGTGTATTTGTCCAGTGTTGTGTTAGATCCACCTCTATTTTCTGTGCTTATAAATGTATTACCACATTTTTGTAAAACCGTATTTACAGTATGTACTGTACAGGATATCTTAGTTTCCCCCAGAATCCAGGGCTGATCTTTTTTCGTAAACACAGATAAAACAGTTACTATGCATTTTAAAGATCATGGGTTCAATTCCTGCATGTGTATATTTAAAATAAAATTTATAAATTATACATCCATACAGGAGCGAACCCCTGATATATAAATATATATATATATTATATATATATATATATATATATATTATATAAATATATATTATATATATATATATACAGGGGTTCAGCCCTGTATGGTATGTATAATTATAAATTATATTTTAATAAATACACATGCAGGAATTGAACATGCAGGAAGAATAAATGGTGAAGATGTATACTTAATTGATCTATTCCTGCCAAGACATATATTATATATATAGATATAGAGATATATGCGATGAGAGAGAAGAGGAAGAGAGAGAGATAGAGAGAGAGAGAGAGAGATATAACCTGATAGCATAATACCCATACATACAGATTAGAGATACTTATATAGAATGAGATAATGGATATAGAGATATATATGTATTATATATATACATACATACATACATACATACATACATACATACATACATATATATATATATATAATTGTCTTGCAGGGAATAGATCAATTAAGTATACTAAATCTTATCAACATTTATAGTTTAGTTAAAATGACAGAAGTACAATTTAAAAAGGTTTTTCATACAGTACAGTATATGCCACCAAGGTTCACATATTATTTAGCTGCGCCAGCACTGGAGGTAATTGTACTAAAGGTGCAATTATATTTAATAGAGTACATATACTTGAAAGGTTAACAAATACTTGGGAACATATTTTTTAGTAGCAAAATAACTTAAAACTAAAAAATAAATTGTAATCCATGTACTTTATGTACTGTACTTTGTTTCTTTTGTGTATACTTACAGTTAAGAACTTAAAGCCAAGGGTGGAGATGATTCCAGCAGTGAAACCAATTATCATAGCTCCAAAAGGGCCAATATTCATATCTGCACAAGTACCCACTGCTACACCTCCGGCCAGGGTAGCATTTTGAATATGAACCTGAATTTAACAAGTATATAAAATGAACAATTGAAATCAAATTGAAAAAATAGTGTTGCTTATACAAGTGTTCTTTTAGCACACTCTCTTCATGTATTGGTATATTGGGATGATCATAAATATTTAAAGACTTCCAGATGTACACCTGGTAGAAAGACTGATGAGACAGCATGTGACAGAAACCTTCAAAGGGTGACAACAAGCAATACATATAGCCTGCTTTACATGCCCAAGATCCTTCAGGGAAGGGGACAGCTGTGGAAACCACAGCAGCTTCATTTTTGACTATGGACTTCCAGCATCTGTTTTCCCAACAGCTAGGATTAATGAAGTCTGTTCCCTTCGACTACAGGGAACCTAAACTAGGCTACATCTGTACAGGATGGAATACTTTTTGAAGGAAATATAAATATTCTGATTAAAAGAATGCTAGCATGAAATGGCATTCTCTGAATCTCAGGGGATGTGTGAATTCCCACTTCACCATGGGCCAACTTTCAAATTTCTTGATAACTTTGTCATCTGATTTCCAGACTGACACTACATTCCTCTGAGGAAACGTTAACATGCATTTTGGCATCCCAATCTCGTTTGCTGTCTCATAGCTCATTTTAGTTACCTCTCCTTGGGTCTTTGTGATTGGATAAACTCTCCTTTCCATAAAGTTTACCATTTCCTCTCCTAGGAAAGTAGCACATTCACTGTGTCTCAGTGCCTAATATGCTTGTCTGCAGCTTATTCACTTCATGACCATTGACAATACAGTGATAAAAACAGCTTTGAAGTCCTTGTATACTTAATGCCTGTACAGATTTTATGCCTAGGCCCATTGGCACCATACAACAACAGAATAATATTCTTCTACTATTCAATAATTTAAGATTAAGTAGCAGCAGTCTAGAAATTTACATTTCATTTAAATGCCTTGGGGAAGAGCACAGGGCCTCTCTATCCACCACGCCCCCCAATAAAAATCTTGCGCTAACCCCCCCCCCAGTTTGCACACCCCTGTTGTAGCACATAGTAATATTGCTCTAAACCCTAATTGTACAGATAAATTAGAATTATTTAGCAAATATCCGTCCAACCCGCAAGCCTTGCTGTCCTTGAGGCCACGGAGGGGCGGCGAGTTTCCACATTTTTCTTCATTTCCACAAGGCCAGTAAGTCTTGAAAAACTGTATAGTTATACATTTGTATTGTTGTAAAAGTACAATAGTGTCGCGTTTAATAATTGACTTACCATATCCAATTTGCCTTTGTGTTCAACCAAGCTGGAGAATGCATATGCAGTAAGTACACAGGCAGCCAATGAGAAGTAAGTATTGATAATGGCCATTTCTTGATGTATTCCAATATCGGCAATGGCAGAATTAAAACTGGGCCAAAACATCCAAAGAAAAAGGGTTCCTATACATGGATAAAGGATCATACTTTTTAAAATTAAGTATTTTAAATTTCCTTTTTATTTTTTTGAAATTCAAATAATAAGAAATCTAACTGCTACTAACTGTTGATTTCCTGTATATGGACAAGTACCTTTGGATAGGAATCCCTCTGCTGGTGAAAGCATATAACTACAATGTAATTGCTCTAATACACATTAATATACTGAAGTACTCTAAGGCTACGGCCCCAGTAACTCAGCTGCAACGCGCGCCAGCGAGATTGGTGGCGCGTGCAGCCGATAACCTGGTCTGCAGGGAGCTGGAGGAAGAGAGACCGGGGGGGGGGGGATGGTGGGGAAAGTGACGTGTGGGCCGTGGCCCCATGACATCACCCGGCAGGTTCGCCCTCATTGGCTGAACAGCCGGGGGGCATGCCGTATCGCTCGACGCGAGTCCTGCTCTCAATTCTATTGAGAGCAGGAGCAGCTCTCGCCTAAGCACGGCGGCCCCCCCTTGCAGCGGGCCCGGCGCCATTGAGGGAAGGGCTCTCGTGCGTGCAGCGTCCGCCACAGCGGACGCTGTAGTAGGCAGCGGGGTCAAGCCCTAAGGCTGCGTCCTCGCTAGTGCTGAGTGCGCTGAGTGGGTGGTGCTTGCCGTGGTTACTTACATATAGATATATGTAAGTCCCCGCTCACGCGGTGCGCACGCGTTTGTGCGCGGGCACACGCTCACCGGCGCCCGGCGCTTAAGTAAACAAAAAAATCTAACTTTCCAGTGCGCTTAATGCTCCCCCCCCCTGCGTGTGCGCATAAATTACAGAACACCTGGCGCTCATGCTTGGAGCGCTCTCCAAGAATGTGCGCGCTCAGCGCCAGCGGAGACTCAGCCTAATACACAAAAATGTTTTGTAAAGCCAGTCAGCGATTTAAATCAGGTGTACACAAATGGGGCTGGGTGGGGGGCGAGATTTTCTGGGGGGAGGGGTGCGGCAATTACAGATGCCCCGTGCTACCCCGAGAGCATTTAAATTAAATTCCATGAGGACCGCACGAGACCTCTGTAACTTCCCTTACATTGGCCGCGTTCGACGCGTCGCTATGACAACCCGATGACAAACGATGCCGTTGGGTAACGTGACATCACATGACCCCACGGCGTCAACGCCGGAGCCAAGTAGGAGAGGAGATCAGGCAGGGGGGCGCAGACTGAAAAGTTTGAGTACCCCTGATTTAAATAACATAAAAATATCACCTGTGAACACGTTCACATCTCAGACACCCTGCCTATCACCATAATCTCCTATCTTACAATGCTTCCACTGCAGCCAGGGATTCTGGGAAATGACAAGCAAATAAGCACACAGTGTCACCTTTTGTTTCATATCAATTTTAACTTGGATTCCTATTAGGTAATGCCTGCCGTATTAATTTACTTTTTCAGCACAGCCTGGGTTAAAGAATTGCATAAGCAGTAAACCTGATCACAGACAGTTATTCAAGAAATGAATATGCTCACAAGTGGTACAATATTTTGATACTGGAAACTATACGTTGGATGGTATTTGTCACTTTTATACCCACTACAATTTCTTTAATGTGTGATTTTAATATCATCAAATGTTTTAATGAAAGAACATAATACCTGCACTACATGTAGACTCAGGATTTTAAATGATGAGTCAAAAAACACCCCACCTACACATACATGTATATTTACAGACTTTTAAATACGATTCATCAGTAGCAGATGACAATGTTATAAAGTATTGTAAGGAACCTTGTTCTGAACATCCTTTGATGTGCCCCAACGTGTGTTCTTTACGTTTTTTAAACACTAAAAAATATTTAAAGAATAACAAACGTACTGCAGGGCCCATTTAAAGTGCTTTTTGTGTATGTATCTGCAGCCTCAATTGTGTGAAATACTGTATGCACAGAGAACATGTTGGCCCATCTGATGACATCTGTACCTCTCTTTAAAATCAGCATATCATTTAGGAAAAATACTCTACATTACATGTTAAAGCACAAAATAGAATGAGTATGGATGTTTATATAACATAACAGATGCACATAATGATAACAATGGCATCATATTAAATGATAATTAAAGTCTGGGATGACCCATCTTTGGTAGGAGTGAAGATGGGCACAGAAATTTAGCCACTGAAAACTAAATCTGAATATTCAATTGCCTATTTTGTACTTTTATGCAAAACACATTATTCCAACGTATGATTAGAAACCATTATCAAAATGTTAAATAAAGATGTATTAATTGAATTCAACTCCAGTCCTGAAGAAGCCCCCCCCCCCCCAAAAAAAAAGTCAGGGGACTCAGTCCCTCTGCTTCAGCACACTGGCTCAATTAGTGGTTCAGTCTTTGACTGAGCCACTGATTGAACCCCCTGTGCTGAAGCAGGGATATCATTCAAACCTGACCTGTTTGTGGGTTTGAGGTCTGGAGTTGAGAACTCCTGGACTATATTGTATGGTATGCTAATTACGCTGCACAGGTGATCTCGGATAGATGTAAGTAGAATAGATGTGTGAAACAAGTTACACAGTATATGTCACTTACCAATCATAGCAAATAAATCTGAATGATAAACAGACCCTTCATTATCATGGCTCTTTTTTAGAGATGATCGATATAAAACAGCTGATGCAGCTAAACCAAAGTAGGCCCCAAAAGCATGAATGCTCATAGATGCACCAACATCGCTGGCCTGTATAAAAGGGTAGATACAGTATATGTGTATTTACTTGGAATAGGAGGTCAAAAGAAGATAGAGAGAATATCATGAATAAAGAAAAGTACTATGTAACCTGTGATTTTATGTGGTTATATGTGGCAAGCAAATACATTGCATATAACTGCTTTAAAATAAAATAGTAACTCAAAAATATATCTTACCCCCAAAAAATATATCAGATGTTCATTGCATGCAAATATAGAAATTTCTAGAATTGCCATTATCAGCATCTGGACAGGACTTGTTTTCCCCAGTACAGCTCCAAATGATATCAAAACTGTTGCGGTACTGAAGTCAGCATTTATCATTCTAAAAGAACAAGATAAAATAGTTGTCAATAGGACAAAATATTGTATATACGTAGTACAGCTGCTAGATTCATCACTAGCAGCAATAACCAGGTAGAGAATGCAGCGATAAGACAGGCACACCACTAAAGAATGTGATGGGGGTAATGTACTGCATGTGTCAGAGATATATCAAAGCATCACCAAAAATAAGAGGAAAAACAGAATGAGAGGTTTTACTGTAAAAATGTGAAAATGTTTCTGCATTTATTTTCCATGAAGTTGCGAGCAATTGTTGATTTAACAATAGTTTGTAGTACTAAATAAAATGTTTAGGGAAAGAAAAATTACTTTGTTATGTCAATCTCAATTTTTCCACCATGGAGATGCCAGAATCCTTGCATTAAAGTTCCCCATTGAAGACCCAACGCAGCAATGAGTAGGTTGATTCCAACACTGCTGAATCCGTATCGTTTTAGGAATGTCATCAGGAAACCAAATCCAACAAAGATCATTACATGGACATCTTGAAAAACTATAAAACAAATAAAAACAGTTATAAAATGCTGATGGTGAATGTAAATATTAGATATCCAAACCTTCATCTAAACTGTATGTTTCTTTACATACCTGGAGCAGGTATATATATAGTACAGTAGCAGTATTGGTCAGCTGGGAAAATGTAATCTTGTAATTTGGAATACCTTTTATGGAACCAATACTATCTAGGCTTCTAAACCTTGCAGGTCTTTTGTTCAGGTATACTGTGGGCTGTAACTAATTCTAAGGTCCGTTTGAAATGAGATTTCTTATTAGATATTGTAATTGCAATTAGCTAAAATATATTTCTTTTTAGTTGTATATATATATATATTATCTTTAATAGTAATATGACATTTTAGATAATGACCCTAAAAGGGATACAGAAGGTAAAAAAAAGGGGTGTGGTGCTAAAAGGGGAAAGAAAAGTAAAACACTACAGAGACAAAGAAAAAAAAAAGATTACACTTAAGGTTTTACAGGGTCTAACAATGAAATAGATACATGTGGTCACCAAGAATATCTAGTCTTAAACCCAACCATAAAATAATAAACAGTTGTCGGCAGTGCCCAAACTCATCTGATCGATATTTGAAAATAACTCAGGTAATTGTGTGATATCAGCAGCTTCCAAGAGATCAGATTATATCCAGAGAAGAATGCTTGGAATATTAGCTACTCATATATAGACTCTCCATGGTTCCCAGACTCCTATGAATTTACAATCCGCTTTTACACTGGTCAGATTTTCCATCAAATAAACCTCCAGATTTTAGTTCTAATTTGGTCCAAAGCTAGGGCATTGGGCTTCCTCCATGCCACAGCTATCTCACATCTGAATAATTGTGAACCATGCATTTATTTTCTTTCTTAGTTAGTAATAATAATAATATATATATATTCGTCTGGGAAACTTATATGCTTATATATATGTTGTGGGTATTTTGGGGGGCTTGTAGGTGTTCTGTATGTTTTATAATTCTTGTTCAGCTAGTCTTAGCTGATTGGAGGGAGGCAACCTCCTGCCTAATTGAAGCTCACTCCCTCCCAGATTTAAATGGTTAAAAGCTTACTCCATGGCATCTCCCACTCTCAGGGGAATTTGCCTGCTTACAGTGTGATTGTGACAAATCTATTACAGAGTGCTTTTCTTGGTAATGTGCAGGTTAATAAAAGCTTCAATCAGACTTAGAACTTTTGCAACTAATATTGACAGATTTATTATAAATCATTCTTCCTGGCAATGCACAGGTTATTAAGAATCTATATTAGTGTAGGGACCCTTGAAACGTGGTCTGCGTACAGTTGGCTCAAGGGCTTACAACAATTTGGCCAAAATGTTAAACTAAAAGACCATTTTATTTATTAGTTATTTATACATGTATATTTAGGCACTGTACCGTATATAAGTTTTTCTGGATGTGCACTGACCTTTGTCTGTGTTTTATGTTATGTCTCTGGTTTTAAATATATATATATATATATATATATATATATATATATTGCCATGCTCAGTAGCACTCCTCTGTGAAACTTATATGCTTATATATATGTTGTGGGTATTTTGGGGGTTCAATATGAGCTTGTAGGTGTTCTGTATGTTTTAAAATTCTTGTTCAGCTTGTCTTAGCTAATTGGAGGGTGGCAACCTCCTGCATAATTGAAGCTCACTCCCTCCCACATTTAAATGGTTAAAAGCTTACTCCATGGCATCTCCCACTCTCAGGGGAACTAGCCTGCTTACAGTGTGATTGTGCCAAATCTATTACAGAGTGCTTTTCCTGGTAATGTACAGGTTAATAAAAGCTTCAATCAAACTTAGAACTTTTGCAACTAATATTGACAGATTTATTATAAATCATTCTTCCTGGCAATGCACAGGTTATTAAGAATCTAAATTAGTGTTAGGGACCCTTGAAACGTGGTCTGCCGTGCAGTTGGCTCAAGGGCTTACAACAATTTGGCCAAAATGTTAAACTAAAAGACCATTTTATTTATTAGTTATTTATACATGTATATTTAGGCACTGTACCGTATATAAGTTTTTCTGGATGTGCACTGAGCTTTGTCTGTGTTTTATGTTATGTCTCTGGTTTTAAATATATATATATATATATATATATATTTATATATTAGATAATAATATTTGTATTTTTCTTGTATCGCACTAACAGTGTACACAGTGCTCTACATAGATTTTTGCAGACACAAGTCCTAATCAGAAGCGCTTAAAATGTATGTTTTTGGTGCCTGAGGCACAGGGAGATAATGTGACTTGCCCAACATCATAGGAAGCTTACACTGGGATTTGAACCATGCTCCCCTGACTCAGTGTCATTGTTTTCAGAGCCTCTACTCACTGATCTGCTCCTCCAGCTCCTAGCATATTATTAGGTCTACACAATAGAGCCAGTATACCTTGTAACATTTTGTGTACCTTTACTTATTCCCAAAGAATCCTGATTCTCAGGCAATGCCACCACATATGTATGTAGTCCATTATGGTAGAACCTATAGCGCTGGGAAAGAAAACACAAAAAAACAGATCATAGTGTTATCTGTTCGGGGACCAGCGATAACCCCCCTCCACAGCCTCAAATGGCTGTTCTTTTAGGCAATAGGCTGGAGTGGAACTGGAACCAGCAACCAGAAGGTGAAGAGGGGATCCCACAGGGATGAACGCAGGGGGGACACGTGAGCTAGAGAGCGGAATAGAGCCAAGCTGGAGATGTTGCCTTCTATTCGGTTGATCGATCCAAATATCACAAGAAGAGATGTTAGGACGTTTTAATCCCAGTCACGAGTCGTGCACGAAGGAGCACCGGTACAGAGTTAGATGTGGCATCCTTCTATCACAGCCTCTCTAACTGTGCATTACCCTCTAAAAGTTTGTTCCTATCGTCGCATTTTAATACCACATAAAAGAACATTCATCCCCTCTTCACATTCTGGTTGCTGGTTCTGGTTCCACTCCAGGCTATTGCCTTAAAGTACATCCAGTTTGTGTGATTCTTCAACGGAGGGGGTTGTCTCTGGTTCCCCCACAGATCACACTATGTTTTGTTTTTTTTGTCTTTTCTTTCCCAGCACTTTAGGTTTTACCTTCCTGGACTCTTGGCTTTCTCTCTGGGTGAGAGAGTGAACTTGACCTGCAGGGACAGATAAGGATTTATTATGGCTTATTCCCCTTGCTTCACTTTCATTGGTGATTTGCTGCACAGTTTTATTATTTCTTTCACATATTTAGGAAGTAGCTAATTTTACCACATCCTCTTATACAAAAGTTCAACAAAGTATCCCGCCGCTCCTCTGTCTCTTACCGTGCACCCCACAACTGGAACAGTCTACCGGATACTTTCACAACCACCACCAGTCTAAGTTCTTTCAAAACTAAAGCTGTCTCACATTTTAATCTGGTCTGTAACTGTTACATACGCCTTTAATATATATTATCTTTAACTGTGCATACAACGTCTTGTATATAATGTACTGTATAACCCATTTACTATGTAACTATTTAACTATGTCATTATAACTCTGTGCCCTGGACATACTTGAAAACGAGAGTTAACTCTCAATGTATTACTTCCTGGTAAAACATTTAATAAATAAATAAATATACACTGAGGGGAGGAGGTGTGATAAAAAAACAGACAATTTAAAGTAACAATCCAGGTTGCAGTTTCTTTAATGTTTAGTTACAGTATAGGATTGAAGCGGGGGTCTCTGGAGCTGAAATACATTCGGAGACTGCCTAGTTCCCAGATACTTAAGTCCGTAGGTGATACTTACCTTTGTAGCCCAATCAGAGATGCTACATGCAGAGATAACGATACTCTGTATGAAGGTAAGTATCTCAGGAAGCGGGTGCTCCGCAGGGCTGATATTAATGCAGTTAAGCTCAGGAGACCCCCTACTTCAATTCAATAACAACAACAAAAACCTTACCAAAAAAAACCTAACTACAATTTAGAGTGCTGCTTTAAGAGGAGTGAGGTACCATTCGTGTAGGAACTAATGCATTCTCCTAATTAACCACGCAAATTGAGCTTTTCGTTACCCTTATAAAAATATCCTCCCACTCCTCTGGATTTAATTCCTTCCCCAAATTCTCCTCCCATATACACATAAAGTGAGGTTTAACTGTGGAGTCAACAGGGATATAAACTTGTACACTTGAGAAATTAGACCTTTCTGCGCTTCCTTGGGCATAACATAGATCTTCAAACTGGATGAGATCTGAAAAGAGGGCTTTTGAGTTTTCGAATGATCTTAGATGAAGGATCTTGAAGAAAATCTAAGAATGGCAGATCCAGGACCCTTGACCCCTATTCAAACGATCCAACTCCTTTAGACCCCCAAAGGTGAATAATAACAAGACACCTCCTGAATACTAGACAGTTAAGACCTGGAACAAAGTCCAGACTATTATATCACAAAAACGAGGGACGTTCCCAGCACTCGTGAATGAAATAATGAAAAAATGGGAATTAGCCAAATTAAATTTAATTTGAAAAAATATATAAAGATGAAGCAAAACAACAATCAATCAAGACATTGTGTAAATGTATAACAATTACTGCAATTGTATACTCATGTATAACCCACTGCGTACTAAAAGGCAACACATGGGGAGGGAGAAACACAGGAAAAGGGAAGGGTAGAGGAAAGGAGATAAAGGGGGTAAAGGTAACAGGGGAATAAGGGGGGCAATGTTTCGGGGTGAGTCCCTTCTTCAGGCCCATTGCCAGAGGTCAGAATGACTAAAAGTACTTCCTTTTGTCCTCTAGGACAAAATAACTCCCTAAAACTAATGATCAGATGCAATTTAACAGGAAAATTCCTTAAAAAGCAGGAAACATGCAAGCTCATCCGGGCCGTATATCCCTAAAGGGGTTGTACCTATGACTGCACAATGAGGGGGGAGAGGGAAGCTCCTATTGATGCAGTTTATCTATACAGAGCAACTCCCTAACCCAATGCACCCTACTAAGGCTCTGAATGATAATCCATAAATTGGAGACAAGTGGGTCCGCCTAACGGAACAGTATTGTACCAACCGAGCACCAAATAACAAAAGTCCAATGCAATAACCATCGATCCACAATGCAAATTGATCAATAAAAAGTAAAGCCAGAGCATTACGTCCGTTGCAGGGAATCTGTTTCTGCGGTTCCACTGCTCGCTTCTTGCGTGTTGTTGTGGTGGGGATTCTGCTTAAATTTTTTTTAACTACATCTTAGAGTGCTGCTTTAAGAGGAGAGAGGTACCATTTGTGTAGAAACTTTAATGCTTTCTCCTAATTAGCCACACTAATTGAGTTTTTAGTTAACCCCATAAAGACATTCTCCCCCCCCCCCGCTTCTATTTTTTTTACCCATGTTCTCCTCCCATATAGACATAAAGTGAGGTTTAACTTTGGAGTCAACCAGGGATATAAACTTGTGCACTGGAGAAATTAGACCTTTCTGGGCATCCTTGGGCATAACCTAGATCCTCAAACTGGGTGAGGTCTGAAAAGGGGGCTTTGAGTTTGTAAATGCCCTTAGATGAAGGAACTTGAAGAAAATCAAAGAATGGCAAAGAATGGCAGAACCAGGACCCTTGACCCTTGACCCCTGTTCAAACGATCAAACTCCTTTAGACCACCATGTTGATAATAACATAACACCTTCTGAATTCTAGATGTTTAAGACCTGGAACAAAGTCCAGATTATTATTCAGCAGCAAAGTTTAGGATTCCCCTAATGTTATTGCCTAGTCTAATGGGCACTGCTAGGGTTTCAATGGCTAGTGCAAATAGGAGCGTGAAAGGAGGCATCCCTGTCGGCTATTGTTTTTTATGAATACAACTAGCCCTTACCAATGCTGGATGAAATAAGGCAGACATTGCTTAAAAGACCAAATTGTAAGAATTATTTTTTTCTTATAGAGCACTGACAGTGTGCGCAGCATTGTATATATAATTTTTACAGACACGAGTCTGCCCCATAGAACTTACAATCAAGTTTTTGGTACCTGAGGCACAGGGACATAAAGTGAATTGTCCAAGGTTACTGTCACGCCCGCACCCCCCTGCCTCACCTCCGTCATGTCCCCCGTCGCCCCCCCTGTTTTCCCCCCTGCAGCTCACTGCAGACCGGGGATCAGAGCTGCACGCGCCTCCAGCTTGGCAGGCTCGTGTGCAACGCAGACAGCAGGGCCATAGCCTTACACCCTGAACGAGGCTATTAAGGTACTGCTTGGTAATAATGTCTTACTAACCCATATGGCACATAACGCATTAGCACCTAAAAACAGTATAGATATAACAGTATAGATACAGTATATTCCGTAATATATTTAGTTGTGCATTGGCAGTTAGACCTCCAGGTCTGCATTTGAAGATCTGTTCAACATGCATTACGTTTTTAAACAAGTATCAAAGTTTTCAGAGAACTGGTTGTATTGCTGTGTGATTTCCCTTCCTTCATTGCACCTTTAGCATGCAGTGTACTGCGCAAAGGGAAAAAGTACAATAATGTACCCCTAAATCAACATCTACAACTTATGTACAATAAAAAAATATCTGCACACTACTGTATTCATCTATAGGACTGACATGGCTATTAAAATGATATGAGAGGGCTCCTGAATACTGTGGGCTGTAGTTATTTACCAAGCGTTGCTACTCCATAAGACATCTTCTGGCACTTCTTAGTAGATATGGCTCTTTACAGCCCATTCGAACGACTTCCAGCCCGGAAGTGTAACAACACTTTGGTAAACACCTTCAATCCCAGAAGGTGATTTACGGAAAAGCATTTCTAAGTAAATATGGCCATGTGTCCCTTAGGTGTTACACAGACATTCAGTAAAGTTCTATATTGCATGGGCTACTCTCTAAAAGAAAATTGTGGTTAATATTATGACACAGAGTCCCCTTTAGAGTTATACATATAGAAATGTTATGTGTTGTGGATTATAACAAAATGAAAGTTTGAGGGATCCACTCCATACTTCAATCCCATCTTATCAGCTCTTTGTGAACTTAGGCAAGTGGCTCTATCCTCCTGTGCCTGAGGCACAAAAAAATAGATTGTAAGTGTGATGGTGAAGGGGTAACCAGGCCGTAAATAATGGTATTATGCCCGGCTAGTTACCTTTGAGCCCTGTTTCCGGTTTTAGAGTGTCAGCTCTTCAACCTGGGTATTTTACCTGCAATGAATGTAATTGTATGGCAATAAAGAATTTGTGTGTTTTACCTTTCCAGGAGTGCTAACCAGTGGAGATTCTCAGGCTATGAGTTTCAGGGGGAGTTTTGTGGCAAAAGTGGTCAGATTGTGTCTAATTAGTTGGGACCCGGAGTTGCTGGCCACCCCAAAAATGTATCCGGGAATTAGGTCATATTCCCAGGGACATATCGACAAATCACTCCGGTCAAAATCCTCGCTTGAAAACAGTTACACGACTCACCGCCAGGCTTCCCTGCTTCAGCACAGACCAGAAAGGTGATTCAGGGCATAGGGATTTGTATATCCTGGGTACAGTCAAGGTTCCCTAAGTTAGTGAGGGTCCCCCAGTATATGTCCAGCTACCCCAGAATCAGTATACAGGTTCTGGGGGTTTCTCCAAATATATATTAAGTTGCAATAAGTTTTATGAAACCTAAGTCCAAGTTTCAGTAAAGGAAAGAGACACAGTCCTGGGAGTGTGCTTAAGCATTTCTTGGTTCCAAGAAAATTAGGTTTCCTTAAGGGAAGGAGCTACAGCTTTGAGATTGCAGCTAAGTATCTTTTCATTTCACATCAGGACTTAGAAGAAAAATGGGAAATATTTTTTATGTTTCATAAAATGTTTACTAGCCAATGTGGCTATAAGGTTTCTACAGTCTAACTCAGGATTACAGTGTATGAGGGATATGGCTAGTGGGAATAAAAGTATATAGTCCCATTCTACCCCTTATAGCCTAAAAGACCTAGACACAGAAAAAAGTGAAAAAGTATATTTTTATTAAATTGAGATATTTGTAAATGTATTATACTTATAAGCTGGGACTTTCAAAGACTTACTCTGAGGGGGGCTAGTGGCTACCAATTTGTGGTGCCACTAAGTCTGCCTTAGGTATGTACTTCAAAGTTACAGATGCTGCCAGAGGTGTTAAAGCCATTTGGACAGTATGGTTAGGTGGAGTACCCATGTTCGGGAAACAATGTCAGCCTTCGCGGCCAGCATTTGCTTTCCAGGACATACTTGAAAACGAGAGATAACTCTCAATGTATTACTTCCTGGTAAAATATTTTATAAATAAATAAATAAATAGACTTGGAGGCACCTAACCCAGCGGGTTGCTTCTGAATGTAGCCATGCATAATAATGGACTGCAGACATCTTCCCTGTTGGCAGTAAGCCCTGGTAAGTACAGGCCTGCCAGCAGTAGTTATGGAGGTTTTCCCTCACACCCTGGTGAGGTGCCCTATGTATGGATGGGAGTGGCTGCATGCTCTGAGTCCCTGGATAGTGACATCAGAGATGTGCCTGCCCCCTGAGGTATATAAGGCACAACACTGTCAGTTATAGTGTTGTTGTTGCTAAAGAGTTGGCTCCTGTAAAAGGGATTGCGGGACAGCTTTGTGACCCTAGTGCCGTAACTAAGGGCACGAGTTCCATATCAAGCCTGTCAAGGCCACACTGTGTCCAGGGATCTGGCGCAGGGGTGATCTCCCGTCGGGGAGAGGGGATCCCACTCCAATTGGGAGGGCAGTACCTGGCAAAGGGACAGCACGGCGGAATGTGCGGCTAAAGTCGAGAGCTTCAAGGGGCAGTCTACTACTATCAGTTCATCAATAAAGATGCCCTTGTTAACGAAAACCCCACTGTGTGAGTGTGAGATTACTCTACAGTGGCCGTCACCACCGAGAAGGAGTTCCTCACCAGAACCCTGCGAAAGCATAGATCCTAATGAGGTGGAGGCGCTGCACATGATGTAAGTTGGACTCGCACCCACTACCTCAGCTACCTATCCTGATGACATCCCCTAATACCATCAAGCGGGAGACTCAGGAGTCCTGTTGCTTGCAGGTGCACCACTATACACGATCACGTAATGGGGACCGGTTAGACCACACGGGCCAATGTGAGATTGGGGGGGTCAGACAAGGGGGTCCACCCGTTACATTTGGAGGCGCTGCTGAGAGACCTGTTAACAGGACAGGCTTTTTCTAGGCACACACTAGGAAACAGGGAGAGTGTCTGCTGCCACTTTGTGCTGCGTGGTACGGAGCCAGGGGTAGTCAGGGAGATGCTGGAGCTGAAAACCACACAGACGCCCTGGGATCCTGCAAGGGGTTAGTGGGTCTGGAGAAGGGGGCTATTGCTGTTATAGTCCCCTTGAGGTAGCGCTAGTGGGGGATGCCTGAAGGGGTAAACTGGTAACTTAGGGCAGGAATTCTGGAAGGGTCCGCGCTAGGCTAGCCAACAGTAGGTCGACGCCCAAAGTACTGCATGGAAGAGCCAGAGTACTCTAGCCTCCATTCCAGACCACTTACCAAGAGAGGAGCACAGACTGGAGGAAGGAGAAACAGTAGACAGTTAGAGAGTGAGCCTAGCCTGAGGTAGTGCAAACACGAGTCAGATCTACGTTAGGTACACAAGGTGGTGCACAAGGCATGTTTATTGTACTGATATGGTAGCTGCCCCGCAGAGCGGAGCTGCATGTACAAGAATCCTATATTCAGAGATCAAGAGAGAACCGCAAGAATGGAGGATCTGCAAAGCGTAGAAGGTCCAGGATGGCGGATAGAGGAAGAGAACGCATCTGTTCTTTGCGAGTATGAGGAACAAGCTACATAAGAGACTTTTGTGAGCCTGTTATGGAATGGCGTGCGAGCTGCGGCTGCGCCATGTTTGTCCTGCTTATGCTCTTGGGATAGTACACCCGAGAACAGTGAGGACAACAGTGTTACTAGATGGGAGGAACGAAATGGACTTGCTTATCATTCGATACTCAAACAACCAAACGCTACCTCAAATGTGATGCAAAAAGACAATACGAACCAAGATGGCGGTTCCCGCGTTCCCGGGACACCGCGTGGGCCAGCTGCAGAAAGTCTTGCAACTTTGCAGTTTGCTAATTGTTGGCCAGGATTGGCGCCAACGAGAAGACCCCACCCTGTTGGGGAGTTTGGCGCGAAAGCTGGAGCCACGCCCTCATGGACTATGACTCACTCCGCCCCTGTGCTGGGTCAGCCTACAAGTCTACGAGACCTCCCGCTAGTTTCAACCAGGGGGAGTTGTTTGCAGTTCCACCGGATGCAGATGGAGAAAGTAGGAGGAGGGATTGCCAAACCAGCCCCTGCACTCCAGTTGCGAAGAGCCATTGACCAGTACAGACCTTTGAAATGAGTACCTCCACTGGTGAACATGGCTGGGGTCTCTGAGAAAGTGGAACAGAGTCCCTTGATTACGACACACCCCTACTCGGCTCCAGGAGGCTTCCTGATCCTCCGAGAAGAGGGTGTAGAGAGAGTGGCGTGTCTCTGCTTGCAGTGCAGACTGCCGGGCGGAGCCGTGGGCAGCGAGTCTCGATGCCCTCACTGTGGACTGCAATATCTGTGGCCCATGCCGTCTTTTGTGCCGGTGCAAGCCGTAGAAGCTAAAGACGATGTCCCTATGCTGGAGGCGGAGATTTCCGGGGCACTATGGCGAGAATCCGCGAGTCCCGAAGGACCGGGTCCGGTTCTCAAGAAAGAGAAAACCAGTCACAGGCGAGGTGACAAGAGAGGGGCGCATCGGCGATCACCTAACGGGATGCCCCGCCCGAATGCGAAACTTGAGTCCTCGGACGAGGAGTGTGCCAGCCTGTCGAGTGCGATGATTCTAAAGACAGACTATCATACTATTGGTACGCCTTGGCGAGACGCTATCTCTCGTGGTGTGGAGACACGGAGTCGAGTGTCCCCCGTACCGCGCCAACCCGGGCAGCGGAGTCCTACGGCCGTGGTGACTAGTGGTTCGGAAGGAGGTCGATCCACCCCGACCCTGCGCAGTGCTAAGCCCAAACAGTGCTTGTCGCAGGCTCCGGGGGTGGTGGTGATTAAAGAGGAGCAGAACCAGGCCCCGATGGGATCGCTCCGGAGCAGGGCGTTGCCGGATGTCCTGGTGGAAGAAGAGGTCTCGATTGGGGACCCAACCCAAGATGGTGGAGAGGCACGTGTGTACACGGAGATGACTTCTGGTGACCAGAGCGGGGTCGAGTGGGAGATGATTGCTCCTCTGCGGTCGAGCAGCGGAAGCCGATCACCTACGTCGAGGAGAAATGGGAGATCGTGTCGGAGGGTGAAGAGCCCCAGCACCGGTGAGGTGAGGTGGTGGAGCGGAGGCAGGTATTGCCATTGAGCAGGTCGTAACCCTGTCGATACCTACTGTCCGGCCCCAGACCCAAATCCCGTCCACTCCCAAAGTTAGCACCAAGGCCCTAGATAAAGTCCCTGCCCCAGTCGTTTTCACGTTTGGGTCCACTTCTAGCCTAGGAATGTCCGGGGAGTCTCGGGGCCCTTCTGAGGAACGGACTGGAAGCCTGGACTGGGGAACGACGTCCGATGATGGATCGGTGGGTGGTGGGAGGCTTTCCCGACAAGTGTCGGTGTCTAGCGATGGTCCCAATGTAATGAGTGTTACCATTGGGAATAAATCACAGCGCCAGGGAATTACAGCACCATCAGAGGGTACATCAGGGATATCTTCTGGGGGGCCCGAGGAGGAGGACTCCCTAGAGTCAGGTCAAGAAGAGCTTAGAGAGACCAGATGGTGGGCGCCATTGTATGAGGGTTATGTGGCTTGGCTTGACCGCACCCGATTTATTTTGGAAAAGGATTGGGTGGTGGATCATTGGTGGGCTACTGGCGAGTTCGATGCTGATGCCTACATTAAAGAATTGCGAATAAGGTGGGGAAAGATTAGGCGAGGGTTAATCATGCCCAAAGGTTCCAAGGGGTTAGAGGATCCCGTGGAAGCAGACGAGCCCCTGTCATGGGTGTTGCCGGGGAGGGCGGGCTGTACTAGGCTGACCAGGTCCTGCCGAGCTGAGCGGGCCATAGCCGCTAAATATAAGAGGTCTCATGGGCTTGAGTACCCTTATGTCCCCGAACCTCTGATGAGGGAGATTGAGGAAAATCGGGAAAGGTGGCTTCGAGCTGACATTGAGTACTATATTATTCAGAAAGGGGGTGCCATTACGGGAGTTCAGGCCGAACAGCGAGTTTCTCAGCTGATGAGGGTTTGGACAATAGGGCGCAGTATCTACATGCATAAAGTAGTGTACCGCAACGAGCAAGGTCTGCCCCGAGAGTACAGCGTTACAGTGGGAAGGGATGTGAAGAAGCCAGACCCTAGACATTATTATTAGGTTGCCTAATTAGATAGCGTTTGTGTTTACTCTAGCGCTTCCTGCTGGTCAGTGAGCGTAATATTATGACATTATTATGTGAATGTAATGATGTCTGAAACTTTATTTGTGTGTTCTTTTGCAGTGTTTCCTGACGCAAGGTACACCAAATTTAGGTCCAAGCCGGGTCGTTGGGGATTCACCAGGGGGAGTATGTAGCCATGCATAATAATGGACTGCAGACATCTTCCCTGTTGGCAGTAAGCCCTGGTAAGTACAGGCCTGCCAGCAGTAGTAATGGAGGTTTTCCCTCACACCCTGGTGAGGTGCCCTATGTATGGATGGGAGTGGCTGCATGCTCTGAGTCCCTGGATAGTGACATCAGAGATGTGCCTGTCCCCTGAGGTATATAAGGCACAACACTGTCAGTTATAGTGTTGTTGTTGCTAAAGAGTTGGCTAATGTGAAAGGGATTGCGGGACAGCTTTGTGACCCTAGTGCCGTAACTAAGGGCACGAGTTCCAAATCAAACCTGTCAAGGCCACACTGTGTCCAGGGACCTGGCGCAGGAGTGATCTCCCGTCAGGGAGAGGGGATCCCACTCCAATTGGGAGGGCAGTACCTGGCAAAGGGACAGCACGGCTGAATGTGCGGCTAAAGTCGAGAGCTGCAAGGGGCAGACTACTACTATCAGTTCATCAATAAAGATGTCCTTGTTAACGAAAACCCCACTGTGTGAGTATGAGATTACTCTACAGTGGCCGTCACTACCGAGAAGGAGTTCCTCACCAGGACCATCTCCCTGCGAAAGCATAGATCCTGATGAGGTGGAGGCGCTGCACATGATGTAAGTTGGACTCGCACCCACTACCTCAGCTACCAATCCTGATGACATCCCCTAATACCATCAAGCGGGAGATTCAGGAGTCCTGTTGCTTGCAGGTGCACCACTAAACATGATCACGTAATGGGGACCGGTTAGACCACATGGGTCAATGTGAGATTGGGGGGGTCAGACAAGGGGGTCCACCCGTTACATGAATAACAAGTGGCTTGGGTGACAAACTCACGCATGCCCTTGTTGCATTCAGAAGAACCGCTTGCCCGGCTTTGGAAGACTGGCAGCCCTCTGATTGGCTGGTTGTTACGTTCCCAGGCGGATTGGTTGTAGTATTTCATGAATGAATCTGAAATACTATAAGAAACCCAGCAGCCAATCCAGACTTCAGATTTTAAGCGCCACAACAGCAGCGGTTAAATTCAAAGATGCTCTGTGAGAGATGTCAGTGACCCGGCTTCAGAAATTTCAAGGCGAGGATTGCGGTTGCGGCTGGAACTGCATGCCGAAAGGAGTACCAGGACGTTTGGTACTCGCTTCCGGTCAAGGGATTAAAGCACCTCCAGAGTGGAAAGAGTGGTGGCATCAGGAACTGCATGCCGAGATCAGTTCCAGGACTTTTCGGGCTTAGTCCCGGTCATCTGAAAGACTGTGTAAAGACTTTATTTTCTGTGCTATTGCAACTAGGAAAGGTTAGTTTTGTAGCCCAGACCCCCAGTAAGTGTGTTTCCTCTTGTTTATTGCAATTCACTGTGTATACATCTGTGGAATAAATGACAATTTGTTTTACTTCTTGGTTTTGCTCAGTGATATGATCCTGGTATAAGGGTGTAATTGCCTGGTCTCCTGTGACAGTAAGCACTATGGGGCAGAAAGTGGACTCATGCCTGCAAAAATTCTATGTACAGCGCTGCATACACTGTCACCGCTATATAAGAGAGAAAAAATAAAACTATTATATTATTAAATCTCCAATAATAATATGGTTCACATTAGTTTAAGAAATAAATGTTCCAACAACTAAGTCTACCTAGAATGATAGTGAAGATTAGGTCACTTTAAAGCAATAGCAACATTTAGGAATTAGGAAGAGAAAGTAAAGGGCACATTTATCAAGTTCTGGTATGGGTTACCACATCCGTGCTGCTGTTAGCTCCCTCAAGTTAATGGGATTAACTTCGGAATGGGTCTGATAACCTGTCCTGGCACTTGAAGAATGTGCTTTACTCCCATATTAGCAGCAGATAATGCTGTGGTTGCTATAGTAATTAGGTGATTGAACGATTTCAACAGTGGTTCGCACATTTTTTCATGCATGTTCTGTAAATTTCTCCAGTGTTGAAATTTCACATTGCTTAAAAATGACCAACAATTTAGCATCAATCATACATTTCTGCCGTGTACTCACAGTTTCATCAAGCCATTTTAAGGCCAGACCCTGAAATAGGCATTTAGCTGGGGGAGAGGGGGAGTGGGGGTGAGAGGGAGAGATGAGCTTATATGCATACACCCTATAGCAAGGTTGCATATTTTCTTGCAGAAAAAAACTGCAACATTTGCATAGTTCGCAAACTCCTTCAAAGGTTTTGCTCATCTACAGATGGAATCACATGTTTCTACGGTTACCTCACAACAAAAGAAAAGAACATTTATGGAAGGTCCCATCATTTTTACAGACACAGTCCCTGCCCAGATGAGTTTACAATCTACGATTTTGGTGCCTGAGGCACAGGGAGATATAGTGAACCCCTACGTCAAACTCAGTGTCGTTACCAGAATCTGTACTTTTACTCCCTGAGCCTCCTTCATCCCATTCATGTATGCTTAGTTCCTTCTCTTATATATACTTATCTTTTTTTTTTTAACCTATTTACAGTACTACCAGAGAATGGTCATGATTTATTTTCTACCTTCACTATTATTTTTCACCTGAAACCTCTTTATTTTTCAACTGTATTTTAGTCCTTCAGATTTATTTGCCGCTGTGTGATTGTGTATGTAACCCATATTCCCCCCCCCTAGACTCATCTGACATATCTAGGGTGTGTGAGGGCAGATTACATGTACTGGGTGGTGCGTACCTGCGTGGAACAGGAGGGCCTGAGTCTCCCGCGATGGTGTGGGGATAACAGGACCAGGCTTCTGGGGTAGTAGCCTCCATTCTTCTAGTGGTGGTGCAGTGCCTGTATCTTCTATACCTTCCCAGGGATGTGGGGTAGGACCCATATAGAAGAGCCGTCCCTGGTCCCAGGGTGAAATGTCCGAATCACACAGCAGTCTTTGTGGTTAAAAGATAAAGTCTCTCTTTATTGTTCCTAGCCGTGCCTGACAATAGCAGCAGCCTGCAGCTACAACAACAACAGCAAGCTCCTCAGCCCTCACGACTCTCCCCTCGGTACAGTCCTTTCCTCCTCTCCTTCCCTCCAAGTATGCTCTCCGCAGGATGGACTGTGCTGGGGCCTCAATAACCCACTGCCCACCTCAGAGGATATCCTCTGGATGGGGGATGGATTCTCCCCATCACACCTTGCCTTGGGGTGAGGGGCATTGTCCCACCTGAGCTTGGCTCGATGTAATGGCCCAGCTCTCTCTCTCTTGCTAGCTCCCAGGACAGAGCTTGGTCTATCACTCCAACTCCTTGGACAGACCCGCTCTAGAGCCGGGGTGAGAACAGACAGACTGTCACTTACAGGAACTGGCTCCTAAATAGTCTCGGCCGCACCTCTTATGATGTCAGCAAGACCTCCCCTCTGTCTCACGCCTGCAGCAGAGTCCGAGGCCTGCATCTATCACGCAAGGTAGGGCATGAAGGGGGAAAACCCATGATTACTACTGGCGCCTGGTCTTAACAGGACTTACCACAGAAGAAGGAAGATAGGTATAGCCGGTGCTGTTTACAGGGGGCTACACTCTCCATATGGTGGAATCCAATGGTCCCCACTTGGACTTAGCTCTAGCAGTACCATCCTGCGGTGAACAACCTGGGAAACAAACACATATCATGGCAGTGTAAGCATACATAGGCACATGAGGTAGTTCAATGAAAAACACACGGCTACTCCCAACGTGGAGAACCCGATCAATAATGTTTTGGATTTGGCTTTCTTACTCGTCGACCATTGTGATCCGTGATGGTCACAAAGAACGATTGCACCGACCCATGCTCCGGTCGATACATCACGCTGTGCATGTATATGCACCTCCCATTGCTCAAGATCCTTACCAACTCACTTATTTTGTCCTCGTTATGATAACCCCCTTGACCAAACTTGGTCCGAAGTTACTCCTGTACAGCCTCTCTGAGCCAACTATCCCGATTCTCTTCTATCTCTCTCATGAAGGGCTCAGGCACATAAGGGTATTCGTATCCATGTGACTGCCTATACCTAGCCACTATGGCCCTGTCGGCACGGCTCAATTTAGTGAGCTTGCGATGACCCGCCCTGCTAGGCAGTACCCAAAACTCTGGCTCTTCCGGAGCAATTTCATCGTACAGTATACTAGGGGCTTTGGGCTTAATGAGTTTCTGCTCGATCTCCCGGAATCTATGGTCTATCTCATCCTCTACCTCCTGAGCAGGCCCAGACTTGGCTGGAGTATGTGACCCTCGGGCTTTCCCTCTAGTGCTAAGGGAAAACGGCACAGGGTTAGACACAGGTATCACACGATCATAAGATATTTCACCATCCGACCCCTCATCGCTCAACTCCCAGTCCCGCAAGTCCTTGGAGTACTTAGGGTTTATGCTTAATTTATCCCCGCTAGGTCCCGGTGATAACACTCATGACGAGGCAGGGGCAGTGGCCGGGGCGATGGAGCTAGGGGCTGGGGCGTGGGCAACGATCATGTCATTGTCCAGCAAGCGGGTAATACCGCGACGCCTTCTTGGGTGCTTTCTCCGCCATGTGTCGCGCCTCTCTCGATGGACCTTGGCTCTTCAGGGTGGCCATTGCAGCGGCCATGGCTACTCCCCATGAGGAGAACAGCGCTCCCGGGCCTTGTTTCCCGGTGGAACCGGAAATGACGTCATCAGCTGGGCCCTTAGAATCTCCCTCCGCTCCGTGGTCACGCACCGGAAGTACGTCGAGGACCGGCATGGGCGTTGGCGGAGCATCCGGTTTGCGGACGGACAAATAGGCCTCAAGCCTCTCCTTCTCGCCCTCCGCGGTTGCTGCTGTCACCTGGCGGGATTAAGGGGGTGGTGGAGTCTCCTTACCGCTCCGCGGCTGCTTGGTGATCTTAGGATCCTCTGGGGTCATCTCGATCTCCGTTTCCGCCGCACTGGGAGTCACAATGGCCGTGGGACTCTTACGGGCCTCCGGCCACACCAGCGCTCGCCGTCGGAAGGTTTCCGGACTTGTCTGCTCCTTCTTGGTACCTCTGGGGTGGTTCGATCGGTAGGCGCATCGTCACCGATGGCACGCCAACCTCTTCCTCCGAGGATATCAGGATCGGTTCCTCCGCTAGGGAGTCACCAGGGTCTTCTGCGATACAACCAGTGGGTATAGGCACGAAACGGTCTCGCTCCGGTACCTCCACTGCGGTCGCGCTCTTCTCCATCGACAGCTCGCTTGGTTCTGTAGCGGGCTGGGCCTTGGTTCGTCCCACTTGATTGCAACGGGGAACCAGGGCAGTCTTGACTTTACCTTCCGCCACCTCCGTTAACGTTCCCGGAGAGGCAACCTGCGGGGTCTCGATCAAACGCCATGGCTCTTTCGGCCATAGATAAAACGTGCCACTTTGAGGGCATCGTGCCTTGGTGCTTGGTACCGCGCCCGGTATCTCGCAGTGAACGCACAAACACCGGAGGTATTCGTGCTCAGCTACCTCCACTACCAATAAGCCTCCTGGCAGTTGGTAGATTGTAGTTCTCATCTCAGACATGGTTAGCTCAGGGGTTGAACAGTTCAGTGTTTCAGCTCCTTGCTCCTCGAATGCCAGACAGAAGTGAAGCTCTTCGCTCTCGCTTCCTGTCCCTCCCTTTGCTGAGGATGCTCCTGATTGGCTCTCCTTGTGCCTCCTCCCTCTGGTGGAATCCAGAGGCGGGGCCCTCCTTTTTTCAGTGTGATGCGACTTGGTTTGTTGACCAGTCACAGCACAGGTGGGTGGGCTTTCGGCTTTCACGCTGCTCCGCTCCTCTTGCAGGGGATCTGGGTTTGGCGCCAAACCCCTGCACATTTCCCGCCACATTTCTCGTACAGTTCTTTTGCATGATTCACGTGCGCGCTCCAGGATTGGCGGGAACTGCTGGGCCGTTGATGGCACGTTTGCCACCATTTTAGATTGTCCTTCGCTCAGCGGAGCACATGTAGGGACGGCAGCCATCTTCGATGCGCCCACCACATGTAATCGTGTACTACCTCGGTGTCTAGGGTGCAATCTGCTCCTAGACACGGACTGATCTCCTGGACACTTCCTACTTCTCTCTGCATGATTAATATGGTACCCACTAATATGAGGTCGCATACCCCAGGCTAGGCAGAACCCCCTCTGTGTGTGCACTGTACTCGATGTTCGTTCCGTCAAGTGCTCTGTGGTGCATTTCGTGGGTGCTATCTAGTGTACCGGGCATCTCCCTAGGTATGGGCGTCTCCTAATTTTGGCCACTCATAGCGCGGGCCCTGGGCCATGGTCCCTGGACTAGTTAGCAGGCTGACCCCCCCAGTTGCCTCACACTATCTGCCTCAAGGGACTCGGGCAGCTATAGCTATGCACCCCTCTTATGCCACCCGCTTAGGGCGCCCAGGGCGTACTGTGCGGGACCGGCGATCCTTGCTCCCCTGACTACCCCCAGTGTGCAATTGCACCCTACGTTCCTCAGTACTTGGCCGGAGAGAGCACATCACTCTTTCTGTTCTGTCTTGCTGTAAGCCTGACCTGTTTATCTCAGCAGCGCCTCCAAATGTAACCCATATCCCCCCCCCCTATACTCATCTGACATATCTAGGGTGTGTGAGGGCAGATTACATGTAATGGGTGGTGCGTACCTGCGTGGAACAGGAGGGCCTGAGTCTCCCGCGATGGTATGGGGGATAACAGGACCAGGCTTCTGGGGTAGTAGCCTCCATTCTTCTAGTGGTGGTGCAGCACCTCATCTTCTATATCTTCCCAGGGATGTGGGGTAGGACCCGTATAGAAGAGCCGTCCCTGGTCCCAGGGTGAAATGCCCGAATCACACAACAGTCTTTGTGGGTAAAAGATAAAGTCTCTCTTTATTGTTCCTAGCCGTGCCTGACAATAGCAGCAGCCTGCAGCTACAACAACAACAGCAAGCTCCTCAGCCCTCACAACTCTCCCCTCGGTACAGTCCTTTCCTCCTCTCCTTCCCTTCAAGTATGCTCTCTGGCAGGATGGACTGTGCTGGGGCCTCAATACCCCACTGCCCACCGCAGAGGATATCCTCTGGGTGGGGGATGGATTCTCCCCATCACCCTTGCCTTGGGGTGAGGGGCATTGGTCCCACCTGAGCTTGGCTCGCTCTCCAGATGTAATGGCCCAGCTCTCTCTCTCTTGCTAGCTCACAGGACAGAGCTTGGTCTATCACTCCCTCCTTGGACAGACCCGCTCTAGAGCCGGGGTGAGAACAGACAGACTGTCACTTACAGGAAATGGCTCCTAAATAGTTTCGGCCCCACCTCTTATGATGTCAGCAAGACCTCCCCTCTGGCTCACGCCAGAGTCCGAGGCCTGCATCTATCACGCAAGGTAGGGCATGAAGGGGGAAAACCCATGATTACTACTGGCGCCTGGTCTTAACAGGACTTACCACAGTAGAAGGAAGATAGGTATAGCCGGTGCTGTTTACAGGGGGCTACACTCTCCATATGGTGGAATCCAATGGTCCCCACTTGGACCTAGCTCTATCAGTTCAATGAAAAACACACGGTTACTCCATGTTCAGTGTTGCTAACATTCCTGCAGATGTGGCAATAAAAGCACTATTACCTTACAGGCCGTTTTCTTTCCCACGGTTCAGGGAATGCCACAGTGAGTTTCCTGAGACATTCTCATGCCAAAGAATCATAGTATGGCTACATCTGTATATCTACATCCTTCCCCCTTTGCCCACTTACATTTTGCTCTAAGCATGCACAAGTATTAACGTAACACTCTCACTAAAAGGTTGATATACTGTACAGAAGCTGCATTAAAATGTGACATTCTGAATTTATTATTCATAATAAATTCATTATTTATTCATAAATGGATAGCAATATTCATCTTCTTTGCCAACATGAAAATATGCTAACTCAGCGGCAAATAGCCCTCATAATACAAATAATTTAAACAGATGGGGTCGGGGGGTTCAAAAAAGTAGTGTTATTGGTACCCGACCAAATAATTATCTGAGGTTGTAAATAATGAAGTACACTAGTAGTTCGTACAACTTTGTACCATCACACTTTGACAACTGAGTAAATATATTTTAAGATAAACATGACAAATATTATAATCATTTAAAGTTATTTTATGTGCCACACTACAAATAAATAAAAATTGCTCACTTAGCAATTAAATATATTAGCTCACTAGTATTTTACTCATCTATTATAAAAATAGGACTTGCCCGCCCTAATGTACTTCAAAATATCTAATACCATCTTATGGTATCAGATGGAAGCATTGCTATAAACAAAGCTTGTACAGGGGCAAGTAATGGAAGTTATCACTCTGCACATTCTTATTTTCAGAAACCCTGCCCTGCCCAAAGCCGCCACTTAAACATGTCAAGGAAATTGCCATTTTATATACGTACAGCAAGGAGTCAATGGAATCAATGAAAGTCATTTTAATGACTTAAAGAAGTCATGATGCATCCAACGTTTCGGTACATAAAAGCACCGTCATCCCTGATAAAGATGCTTGTACTGTATGCATCAAAACGTTGGATGCCTCATGACTTCTTCAAGTCATTAAAATGACTTTAATATGATTCCATTGATTCTCTATTTTTTCTGTTGTGCTTGACCCTGACGTTTTTGATTATTCCTCTATCTTGACCAAGAAATATTTTGTCCTAGCACATGCTTTGCTGTTCTTGAGTTTTAAGGCCCCTAGTTTGGGGCATCCCAATTAGCTGGATTCTGATTTCCTTTTTCCTCATTCTGTACCATATATAAAGTCTGAAATTAATTTTAGGGCTGGCAACCACCAACACACGTCAGTCCATCCAAAGAAACCATGTAATAATAATAATAATAATAATAATAATAATAATAATAATAATAATAATAATAATATAATAAATATTATAATATATATAACATAAGAATAAAAACATAATATATTCATAACAATAACCTAAATGCTGTCTTCAAACGAACAACAGAATGTTGATGCATTATTAGTCTAATCAAATGTATAGAAGAAAACGTCAAAATACCATTGTTGTTTGTGATAAAGGTGTTGATACATTTCTTTCTATCCTCAATAAACTTTTAAATTGTTTGGTTATCCATAATTTTTATGCATACATAGACTATGACGAAGTGTCAAATCTTAATAACAAAGTTATGTTAATATTGAAGTCATTAATAATATGAGGAGGATTCTACATTTTCTTAGAAATTTCCATAATGAATCACAAACAATAAAAATATCTGATTTCCATTTAGCACTTTTGCTAATGTTGTAATTTTTTCCCTCGATCTGAAAACCCCATTGACGTACTGTATTTAATGTATACTGTAGGTGTGCTGTAGTGGAATTTGATTGAAATTGATAAAGTAAAGATTCTCTGTTGAGTAGAGATGGGCAAAACTGTCAAAATCCATTTAGCGGAATTTCCCACGCTTGCTATTTAAAATCCATTCCGCGGTGCAAAATCCGCTGGCAGATTGTTCCAGTTTCAATCCGTGCAGATTAATAAAACACCTTCATTGGATACAGTGAGGGGAGGGGTTGGAGGTTGAGGGCGTGCCCATTCATTTGCATTGGGGTTATCTTTGCTCCCATTGAGGGCACAGGTAACCACACTGGCAATGAATGGGTTTGTTGGCTAGTATTGGGTTTTACTGTTATTGGGAGTAGTGGGTGTGGGTAAAGGTGGTATTTGGCCATGGTGGGTGTTTATGCAAACCGGGTGGGTAGCGGGAGAGGTTAATCCCTGCATTACTTTAACGGGCGTTTTGGCTGTTAAACCGTGCGGTATGTCACTTTTTAAAGAAGTGGTTTAGTAGAAGTGAGTAGCAATAAAGAAGAGGGTTTTTTTCATTCCGCTTCTTTTGAACATGCAAAATTGTGCGGTTTTGCAATGACAACATCGGAACTACTAAAATAAGACCCTAAATCCAGCTAAATCTGTATTTTAGCATTTTCCTGCTTATTTGGGAGGGGGGGGTTCTTCTCATAATTTGGTAAAATGCAAAAAACAAAACCAAGCAAATCGGGTTTTGGCAAAAAAGAAACGCGTTTAGAAAACAAAACAAAACAAAAACACAATAACACTTCAATGTTAGATTCCATCTATAATAACCAATTATTTTGAAAATATTTATATGGTCTATTTCATAAATGAACCGTGCACAATATTTTTATAGATAAGCAGCAAAAAGCAAGTTATGTTCTTTAAAAGCTGTACAGCAAAAGATAACAAATTCAGTTTTATAGGCTGCAAGAGACATTGTACAGTGCACTTCAAGGAGGAACCTGTCTAGTATCAAAAGCTCTGCTCACTATAATTGAATCTACGAAGAACCCTCTCAGTTGATTCCCTAAATGGTGTCACAACCTACAGTACAATAAATCTTATGTTTTATAAGGAATGTAAGGGATGTGACTTCCAGGTTTTTTTTAGCATGTTCTTGTATAGTTATACGTAGTGCTTTACAGAGACATTTTGCAGGCACAGGTCCCTGCCCCATGGAGCTTACAATCTATGTTTTTGGTGCCTGAGGCACAGGGAGATAAAGTGACTCGCCCAAGGTCACAAGTAGCTGACACCGGGAATTGAGCCAGGTTCCCCTGCTTCAAAACTCAGTGCCAGTCAGTGTCTTTACTCACTGAGCCACTCCTTCGCCCTACTCTCTACTGTTCAATAATACCCATGATGTACGTGAGTAAAGAAAAATATCCATTCCATTAATTTATTATTAGAAAATACAAAATGAAAGAGCAACAAACATGAAATCAAAATGCTTGGTACAAACTTGACACATACTGTAACACTATTACATAGCAGAAACATGTATACCAAATGCAATAGAACTAGCAGGTTCTGTGTATTCTAGCAGTGTAGGAAAACGAAAACACATTTTAAAAGGTCAACGATAAAGTAGGTGATGATGTGTACCAAGGATGTATTGTTTCTAAAAACAAAAGTTACAAATTATAGTATTGGACAAGCAATCATTTAAGAGGAAATCCTGCTTGGTGCACGTAATTATTATAACTCATGCTCTGCCTGTAGTGGAGTATTTCCTGAGATAAGAGTATCCTCGCTATCAGTAGCTATATTCCTCATCAACTGCAAAAGGAAAAACAACTTTTGGTCTGTAAAATTTGGCTAATTTTAGAACATGATTAATAAAGAAAACAAATAACATATAACTCACATTTTTAAATGTTGTTTTAGAATATTTCAAAAAATTGAAGTACACATTTGCAAGAACAAATATATATGCAAAATTATATTATAGACAAACTATTTCAAATGCTTAGTATACATTTAGCTAAAATATTCTGTTAACATGGGACTGACCTTCATTGTCATTTTTACTGTGCAATAAGTAGTAACGTTTCTTTAAAACAAAAATTTTTTGAAGCAATATGTAATATCCTTAAAAAAAACATTTTTAAGCATTCAATACTATATATATCTGAGTATTTCTTTATGAGCATCAATAGTGTAAACACTTTTCAATTTAAAATAAAAGCAGTTTTGTTGTAGCATTACAATAACTATATTCCGACATTAACATAAACTACTGTATATTGCACCAATTACATTTGCATTAGTGAGTAACTAGTAAAACTTCCACCCACTAGAATAGAATACTTACAAGGATACAGTGCAATGAACGTGTCAGTTGTTCCCGTGGAATTCTGAGGTATTTTGAAATGTTGTGTATCATACTTCACAAATATTCCGAATAAAATAATTATGAGGACCTGAAGCCCAATTGCTAGAATTGAAAATTTAAACCTCATGTTGGTGGCAAAAGTCATGGCCAATCTTGAGCTAATTCTTTGAGACCTTAAGTCTTGCAACTGACTGCAACTGCAACTGACTGATAAAGTGATGTTATGCAGCTTGTATTTGGTGGGTTGCATGTGCAGAAGATATGAATGACTTGACAGAAAATAAGGGGTCTGGTCAGCGTGTCACTCCCTCCATGGGAGGGATAAGCAAAGGAACTCTATGCTCAAAAAGATACTCTGTATTAGATGAAACCATCAGTGCTGAAAAAAAGTGAAAGTGATGGTGCACCTTTTCTCGCTTGTTTAAGAAACAATTCTTATTTTAAAAAAAAGAGTTTACAGAAAGGTTTCTAACTTAAATAACTTTCAAATATCTTCTGAACTGGACATTCTTTGCCATTTTTAATAGGTTAAGTGAAGAATATGTTGTTTCAGTAATGTATAAAAGATTGTACTTCTTAAGCCAATATTGTACAGTATGAATGGGACTTCAATATCACAGTGACACATACCGTTTCTGCCCAGGGAATGGTTTAAACGGTGATTTGAAGTTACTTTGCTGCTCCTTCAAAACTGACAGAAACAACTATAACATACAGTTGTTATTTTAATAGAAGAAGCGTATAATGCTAAAATTGTATGGAAAAGGTAATGCGCTGCAAAGTGACACAGTGCCATGTAACAAAAATTTTAGTGGTCAGTGACATTGGTCTACATATTTATTACAATTTTTTTAATTTTTTTTAGAAAGTATGTTACTAGGAGAAAATACATTGGAAGTTACCTTTTATTTTAAATTATGTACAGGGTACAGCATTTTGTGACGAAAACATTAAATATGACCATGACAAACATGTGGAAAGTAGGAAACAACAACAAGTCTTGAAAGAGCCTAAAGAGGAGGCAACCTCAAAAATAAGGTGCCTGGAAAGAGAAGAACAAGTACCAGTTTCTGTATTTCAACCTTAGAACTGTAAGTAGGCTTATGGAGGCTGAGCTCAGGTGATAATTGCTGTTTATAGCAGGGATGAAAAACTGCTCAAATAACTGGATTAAATAGAAATAGCTGTGTTAGTCCAGTTGAAATACTGCAGAGTATGTTCTTATGTATATATTATTTTATTTATTTATACAATGTTTTACCAGGAAGTAATACATTGAGAGTTACCTCTTGTTTTCAAGTATGTCCTTGGCACAGAGTTATGATGACACATAATACATGGTTATAAATATCTTTATTTATGTAGCGCCATTAATGTACATAGCGCTTCACAGCAGCAATACGTGTGATAATCATATAAATAACAAATATTACAAATAACATATAATGGGAAGAAGTGCTTCAGACATAAACGGGACATTTAGGAAAAGGAGTCCCTGCCCCGGACAGCTTACAATCTAATTGGTGAGTAGAAGGAACGCACAGAGAAAGTAGGAAGGTGTTCTGCTAAGTGCGTCTGCAGGGGCCAGTATTAGGTGATACCTTTTTTTTATTTGGACTAATAATAGATATTATAAGACAAGCTTCCCAGAGTTCTCTCTCTTCCTCAGGTCAGCGATACTGATTTACAGAGATTCCATGAGCTTACACAGATGTAAAAAAAAAGAAAAACAAGATAGCCAACAGACAGGGCAATAAATAGATGAAAGGGACTGTGAGACACAGGACTATACATCCATCAGAAGTGTGCAGGGGGTGGGGAAGCAAGGGGGGAGAGGAGTTTAATTGTAAAATTCACAACAGGCAGGGAAAAACATTACAAAAAATGATGGTAGTGGATTTTAAACCCCATATCAGCATTAAGTCCTCTTGTTTCATTGTCAAAGAAATTATCATTTTGAGTTCAAATATTTTCCATTCTTGAGTACTTTTAAACGTTCCATTGAGGATTTTAATTTTGAAGCAATTCATGGAATGACCGGGGCTGTGAAAAATGGTGTCCCACTGGAGTGCAATATATTCCTTATTAATGGTGTCTGTGTAAGTTCATTCTGGTTTGAAGTTTTTGGTTAGATTCACAGATGTACAGTGGCATGCTTGGTCACATTTTCTGCATTGCATCATATATGTTCAAATATAAGGTTCCCCCTGCTTATCTAGGGTGTATTAGGGTATCTATTATTAACAACAGAAAGGGAGAAATGTGTTTCCCTCCAGAGATGGAGTAAGACAAGAATACCCAATTGTGTGCACTCCCCAGATGCCTGTTAGAATCAAATGGATTTGATATTTTTTGCACTAGCGTAGGGTATACACCATGTTCTCCAAATATAAATGTGATATGGTCCCCCAAATGTACAGAGCGGGTAAATTGATTTTAAGTTAAAAAATATCCTTTATTTCACAGATACTGTATATAACATAGTTGGGGTGAATACATAGACAATTAACTAATAAACAATATTAAAGCCAGATGCTAATGCCAATTATCGACTATGGGGACATTGTATATGGGTCGGCACCCCAAACCCACCTTAGCAAACATGACACCCTCTACAATTCAATATGCCGCTTTGTTCTCCAATGCAACTACAGCACACATAACTGCGAAATGCTCAAAGTATTAGATTGGTCATCACTTGAGTATAGGCGCAAAGTTCATCTTTCCTGTCTTGCCTTCAAATACTTTCTGGGCAAGCTCCTCAGCTCTACCACATGCAGCACTTATCATCTGAGATCTGACTCCAAAAGTCTGTTCATGGTCCCAAAGTTCAGCAAAGTATCCATCTACTCCTCCTTCTCTTACCGTGCACCCCAAAACTGGAGCAATCTACCAGAGACTCTCACAGCCGACACAAGTCTAAGTTCTATCAAAACAAAAGCTGTCTCACATTTTAATCTGGTCTGTAACTTTTACATACGCCTCTAATATATATTATCTTTAACTGTGCATGCAAAGTCTTGTATATAATGTATACCCTCTTCACTTATGTAACTGTATCTGTAACCATGTATTATTTGTCATCTTAACTCTATGCCCAGGACATACTTGAAAACGAGAGGTAACTTTCAATATATTAGTTCCTGGTAAACATTTTATAAAATAAATATATATTTTTTTTATATCAGACTAGCCTGCCTATTAGTTAAGGGCAATAAGGTAGTAGATTTTTAGCCAACATACAGTATAAATGTACAGTATGCAAAGGGTGGTTTGGATGCATGGGGTTCAAATCCTTTGGAAGCGCTGTCTACTTAGTAATTGCCCATTTGTTAAAGTAACCCTAACAAGGATATTACTCAAATCCCAGAAATCCCACAGACATTGCAAATGCATTCAATGAATACTTTGTGGGGTGTGCTACTAATTTATTAGCGAAACTCATCCCAAATCACAAACATGAACTTCTTTCTGAGAGTACCCCTATAGTCCTACCATCTCCCAACACTGCCCACAATTTTGAATTTGTCGCAGTATCTGAAGAGGAGATTACACAAGCGCACCTCAAATTAAAACTAAGCAGCCAATGTGGACCTGACTTACTGCAATCTAAGTTCCTAAGACTTGATGCCCCAGTCATTGCCAAATCAATTGCTTCCATAGTCAACTCTATTTTGTCTGCAGGTCATATCCCTAAGACCTGGAAAACTGCCAGAGTTGTCCCAATCTTCAAAAGTGGGGACAAAAACACTGTCTCAAACTATAGGCCAATCTCACTTCTCCCAATACTATCCAAAGTCATGGAGAAATGTGTTCACTCCCAATTAAGCGATTACTATACCAAGACAACTTTCCCTAGCCAATTCCAATCTGGCTTTCGTCACAAACACTCCATGGTGACAACCCTCTTAAAGGTTTGCAATGAGATCCAGTGTGGAAAGGAACTGGGACAACTCACTGATGCAATATTGCTAGATTTTGCAAAGGCTTTTGATACTGTTGATCATGTTATCTTGCTAAAGAAACTCCAGTATTCTGGAATAGGGAAGTATGCTTTCAACTGGTTTCATTCCTATATATCAAGTGCATCCCAACATGTGTCTATCTCAGGCTCCAACTCCAGCCCCTTGGATATCACATACGGTGTCCCGCATGGCTCAGTTCTGGGGCCCGACTCTTCTCAGTGTTCATCAATGATCTTCCTACAGTTTGTAAGGGAACTTCAATAAACATGTATGCAGATGACACAATCATATATGCACACAGCCCTAGCCTCACCGACCCTGAACACATACTTTAATCTAACTTTTTGAGACTTGAAAATTGGATTTCCCAAAACAAACTGTTTTTAAACACTGACAAGACGTTAACAATGGTATTTGGGACCAAGGCTACATTTTTAAAGCTTCCAAAGCATGAGCTCCAGATCAGAATCAACGCTAATTCCATCCTAGCCCCTGTTACTAGTTTTAAATATTTGGGCATATTGTTTGACTCCCATTTAACATTTGGGATGCACATTGATAACCTGACATCCAAAACCTTTGCCAAACTACGTGTACTTTAAAGGAACAAATCCTCCCTAAGTCTGCTGGTCAGAAAGCATATCGCACAGCAGATGCTAATGCCAATTATAGACTATGGGGACATTGTATATGGCATGGCATCCCAAACCCAACTTAGAAAACTTGATATCCTCTACAATTCAATATGTCGTTTTGTCCTCCAATGCAACTACAACACACATCACTGTGAAATGCTCAAATAACTACAGTAGATTGGTCATCATACCCGTCTATCTGAACAAGCTCCTCACCCCTACCACATGCAGCACTTATCACCTGGGATCTGACTCCAAAAGACTGTTTATGGTCCCAAGGTTTAACAAAGTACATGTCCACTCCTCCTTCTCTTACCGTGCACCCAAACCTTGAACAATCTACCAAAGACTCTCACATCCGCCACCACTCTAAGTTCTTTCAAAACTAAAGTTGTCTCACATTTTAATCTGGTCTATAACTGTTACATACGCCTATAACATATATTATCTCTTACTGCGCATACAGTATAATGTATGTAGCAGGGCAGTCCTCCACACCTCTTGGGGGAGTTAGTTTAGCTCTTCAGGGAGGTTCTGTGGAGGTGCGTCGGCTGTTGGGATTAGCAGAGCTGAGAGGCCGTACATTCTCACTGCTATGCAGAGATGCGGTGGCCATGTTGGGGTTGGGACAGTACAGGGGAAGGTTATGACCTGGGAGCCAGTCAGACTGCCTAGGACTAGGCCAAAGAAAGCCCCATACGCCCTGAGCCACCCAAGTGGAGTATTGTAGGGATGGATTTAGCCCAAATGTCAGTGGAACGACGGAGCAGGATGAACTTCAGGGGAGGGTTTCCAGGCCTGGAGGAACGACCTCGCTGCTGCCAGATGTGAAGCGAGAAGGGATATTGTTGGGAGGCCTTGCATCGTGGGATCACGGATGCGGTTCTCCTATCTGCAGAAGGATTCCCTGGTTGACTGAGCGAAACCAGGAAGGTATCCAGTGCACCACCAATACACAAGGGAGGGTAGCGCTGCCTTCACACGTTTGGTAGAGAAGCTAGGTTGCCTGTTGATATTTGTTCTAGAGTATCTACTGATGGAGTGCCCAATGTTGTCCACTACCAGTATATTAGAAGATTGAAAGACAACCTCCATAGGGCTTATCAGTTGGCTTAAGAAACCACTACCAAACTGAACCGAAATAAGAAGAGGTGATACAATTGCAAGGTGTGCTATAGGAAACTTCGTCCTGGGGACAAGGTTCCCTTGAGAAATCTGGGAATAGCAGGGAAGCATAAGATGGCTGACCATTGGAGACATGCCCCTTTCGAAGTGGAATCCCAGCATCCTGGGATCCCTGTATACTGTATCAAAGATTCAGAGGGTAGGATAAAAGTCTGGCATATAAATCAATTATTACCTATTCCTCAAGTAGATGAGAACGACAGGACTGACTCTATAACAGATATGCCACAAGTGGAGATGGAAGATTCCATAAACGACCAGGCCAGCTCATCCAACAAGGAGCAAACTCTCAACGCAAAAGGGCCTAATCCTATTCCTACCAATCCTACCCCTGCACCATCTGGTTCAACAAACTTCACTAATTCCGGGATGTCCTGTGTTCCCCCCAAAAAGAGACTGTTGTGACACTGAGACTCACTCTATGAGAGGGCTAGGGCCTCAAGCCAAAGGAAGCCTCTCCGACTAAAAAGAAGATAAAGATATTTCGGAAGTAATAGATAGGCCGGTTCAAGATTTAAGTCAAAGAACAAAACGCCCTCCAATTAGGATTGCTTATGATTCAGTAGGGCAACCCCATTATGAGTCTCAGCAGTCATCTAGGGACAGATTTGCTGTCTATCATGTCTGTTCTGACTGAGGTGTTTAATTCAATTTAAATCGATGGTGTTATAAACGTTATGTTATATTGTTCATGCAACTGTATTTTTCTATTATATAAATGTTGTTGGGATGGGGTTATAGGTGGTTTCTCATGTGGAGACGATGAGGTTTTTTGCTAGGGGGAGGATGTAGCAGGGTAGTCCTCCACACCTCTTGGGGGAGTTGGTTAAGTTCATCAGGGAGGTTCTGCTGAGGTTCGTTGGCCATGTTGGGATTGGCAGGGCTGACAGGCTGGACATTCTGAAACCCAGTGACTTGGAAAGGCGCTTAACAACTATAAAGGTGGACAAAGAATATAAAAGTTCGTGAAACTGAAGAATTCTCTCAACCTTCCAGGGAATATGCACTGATTCCCTTACAACAGTTTAGGATCCAGGGCAGGAAGGGAGCAGTATCCTCAGGAACACCCAGAA